>JAJOZX010006375.1:0-35000 GCA_023014485.1 Bathynomus jamesi
GAGCAGATGGAATCCCTCAAAAGGAGATTCTCGGATCATTAAAACGACAGTATCTTTGGTAATCCATGCGAAGTCTTGGACTTAAGAATGAAAAAGTTTTGATAATGCCCGCAAACGGTACCACTTTTGATTTCTTAACCTTCGTCAGGAACCTTCAATTTACTTACTTAACGAAGAACTTTTAGATAATAATATCATCTCTTTCAATGTTTTGACCCCCATAATGGTTCTTGATGAGAGTTAAATTACTATCTCTCTCTCTCTCTCTCTCTCTCTCTCTCTCTCTCTCTCTCTCTCTCTCTCTCTCATATATATATATATATATATATACACACTCTCTTTGAATAAATCTTGTTAACTGTAGCAAATTAAGCATTACATAATAGAAAAGTGAAAAGAGGCACGTGAGTATACCTGAAGAGATCATTAATAAGAAATAAACCAATAACTAAATCAATCAACCAAAGATCAATTTACTTAGCTGCGAGTTGGTTGCATTTCTTTATACAACGTTTCGATCAAAATCTGTACATGCAAAATACCACTAAATCACATTTACATTATTCAGTATATACTGTATATATATATATGCGCATGTTAAAAATGAAATAATATTTGTATAGCAATTATAAGTGTCATTTTTTATATATATTTTTTATTTCAATGTACAAAAAATTCGCTTTTTTGGTAAAAGACCAAACATCAATTCTTTAAAGAAGGTCGTTTATGCCCATGACCTTAAAGGGTATACACGCACGTACAATCTGATAAGTATCGAGACACGTACTGGGTTTTTGTTTCGTAGTGTAGCATTTCGTATATTACGTACCGGTGATAAAGTCAAGCGGAGACTGGATCCAAATTGGATGTATAAAAAGACCAATTTTCAGAATAGTGTGCAAGAAGGCTCTTAAGATTTGTTTAGTTCAATTAAATTCACCTCTAATTTCATAGGCTTATGAGGTAATTGTAGCGAGGTAGCGAGGTATGCTGCACTATATGCCTCATTATACTACTGTTATATATATATATATATACACAATACACTTTACAATTTACCAGAAGTTTACTGAAACAGAGGTACGATAATACCTCGCTACAGTAATAAAAATTAAAATTACTGATCAGAAAAATTTGCCGAAAATTTTGCAGTCTAAAATTAATACAGTATTCTTATATTTCCATACCGTCATAGAATGTAGAAATACATTCGGTAGTCCCACGTTCGGATACTCTAAGTTCGTTTATTCTGATGAGTACCAATTAAGATCACTCATCGCTTAGTCCAACGCCTCATCGCTTAATCTGACGATTTTCCATCCACAGTTTTCGCTCCGAAACCAAACCGAGCGCCAAAATGTTTGCCAATCCGGGCGTTCGGGCAAGATGCTCGTTCCACTCTAAACAACCAATCAAAGAGCACGTTATACGAGTCTCGAGCGTATAATAATACTACTCATATATCGTAATCGGTCTGGCGTCTATAGTAATTCATCGCTTAATCCGACGATTCGGGTACTCCGACGGGGTTGTATCTCTATTTGGTCAGATTGCCGAATGTCTACTGTATAAACAAATGATTTTGTACTTAAAGAATAGATTACGTACATAATGTATAACCCATTTGTCATGGGGTGGGCACGATGCTTGAGCTCATGACTAAAGACATTCAAATCAGTTACACAAAAGAATGTATAAGGAATAAGGGAAGAAGGTACCGCTGCTACCCAACTTCAGGGATCCAGTGTTACAATCCATAACAATGTTAGGGGTTTACCTCCAGTAGTACGTCACACTGAAAGCAGACTTTGCATTTTCAACAAAATGCATGATGTTGAATCATTTCTAAAGTTATTTTGGATCAATGAAAGAAAGCCACCCCCAGCCTTCTTTAGTTAGCTTTATAAGGCTAACTAACGAAAATATCACGACTTAACCTAACTAATCGTTAGGTCAACTGTACGCCCTTGACGATTGGTTAGGTTAGGTCGTTATATTTTAGTTAGTTAGCCTTATAAAGCTAACTAAAGAGGGCTGGGGGTGGCTTTCTTTCATTGATCCGTTATTTCCTTAGGATTCGATGTACAATTTCGTGTCAAACCTCTCAAATTCGTTTGTGAAGTTACCTCTTCCCTTCCGTTTGTGAAGTTACAATTCAACAGAATTAGATATTTATTACGACTTCACATACTTCCATTTCACTTAAACAAATTTCATTGGAATAAAAATTTTGTTGAAAGTGATGAAAAGTATTATTCAACAAAGTACATTTATGTTGAAGCTACTGCATTTTATAGGGTGTCTCAAAAGTCCCTGTGCACCTATACATATACATTCTCTGAATAATACTTATCGTATTATTTAGAGATTTTATATATATATGTAGGTGCACAGGGACTTTTGAGACACCCTGTATTTACGAAGTAGTTGAAAATTTTTAACTGTTCAACTTATTCATAGACCAGTCGATCACACACTGACTTAACGAACGACGAACGGATTAATGAAAGAAGGAGCCACGATACAGCACATATATATATATAATATATATATATATATATATATATATATATAGAGAGAGAGAGAGAGAGAGAGAGAGAGAGAGAGAGAGAGAGAGAGAGAGATAGATAGATAGATAGATAGCTAATAAAATTTAAACAAAATGTATTTAAACTTTAATTGTCTTATTTCTACTAAAGATTGCTAAGTTTTAATTAATTTAATTTGTATGGTAAGTACTATAGGCCTAATTTTAAACATCAGTGTTAATGCGTAATATATAACATGCTTGATACACTCGAAAGAAAAAGTCTATATACTTTTTGGAATTGAAAAGTTTAAAAAATTGCATGTACAGTTTTTTTATTAAAAGACATTAATTTTTTTTATGTGGGATAATAAATGTACCGTATATGTTTAACTCAGTATGTTTAACTCGGTTATTTCCTTGCTATCAACCTTTAACCAAGTTATTGAGTAAATGGATTAGTTAAATCAAAGATTCTAGGGACTAGTATGTTTCATGGACTGCTCTCGATTTTCCTACGAAATTGCAAACAAGGGCAGTTGATGACCTTGATTTTGTTTCTGCAATCGGTTTTCTTGAGAAATGATAAAGGAAAATGTTATTGGATTCATCGCCAGGCACATTTTGCCATAGCCACTTCAAATTAATACAAACATCACTCATTGTTCTGCAAAAAAAATGACAAGAATTAGTGCGATATCTTGCAAAAAACAATAGTATAAGAAACTCGATTAGGTCAGGTTAGGTTAGGTTAGGTTAGGTTAGGTTTTTCAAGAAAACCGATTGCAGAAACAAAATCAGGGTCATCGACTGCCCTTGTTTGCAATGTCGTAGTAGGAAAATCGAGAGCAGTCCATGAAACATACTAGGTCCGATTAAACAAACATTTATTTAAAACTCATTTTGTCTTTCATTTAATAAAACTGTAATGAAGAGATTAATGGAAAACACCAAATTTGTCAATTAAAACCTCACCTCTGAATAGCGTAGAGCGAAGTACGCTTTGTACATTGCTTAATAGATGTCGCAGTGACAGCGTTTCGAATCCGGTATGGGTATGAAAATATACAAATTTCTCAATGATATATTTCAAAATTTAATTTGTATATTTCATTTGTATATTTCATTTCATATATATATATATATTACATATATGTACAAATTTCACTTCATATGTATAAATTTGTTTCTGTACACGCAGAAACGTCAACCTTGAAGTATGAAAATCCGTGAAATTTTGCCTGATTTTGCCTGATTTGCCTGTGCCTGATTTGGTAACTGGAAACATATTTCACATAAGGGAGTTTGAGACTTAAAGTTCGTGAGTCTCACGGAAAATCCGTGAGAGTTGACATGTCTGTACACGCAATATATGTGTTGCCAGTGAGTATATTAAAGTTTAAGATAAAGATAAGCTAAAAAATAAATATACAAAAATAACATTTCAGGAAATTGAACAAATTTAGTTTGATTGAAAGGCATATCGAAAAGAATTACATTGTAAAATACAGACCACCTTTTCTAAAAATTTAATTGGTCCATGTTAAACCAATTTTTTACAAAGAAATCGTTCCAAAATCGGTTCATACAGCAAATGGAGTAATTAATTTTTTAGAAACGGTGTCATTTATGAAAAATTATTTCACGGTGTTGGAACAACTTCACTTTCTGTAGTGATTTTAAACCACTTATATTGACATTAAATCTAAAATTGATTCAAAATCGTTCCATATTCGGTGAAATGAAACAATTATGTTTTCTGGAACAACTTTGTTTTACGTTGTAGGGAAGGTGCAGATTAAATAGACCTTCTAGCTTCATTAGGGAAATGGGATTGGTTTAACTAGTTAACATATTGGTCAGAGCTTCACAAAAGATTTTTTTGTCCAAAATAGATCTCTCCTCAACGGATGGTGATTCACAGAACTAACCAGTGCCCATAGATCACTGGGTACTATAGCACCATTTTCCCTATAAGCGAAATGAAGACACAGGTCGAGGCTTC
Organism: Bathynomus jamesi; assembly: GCA_023014485.1. NCBI lineage: Eukaryota > Metazoa > Arthropoda > Malacostraca > Isopoda > Cirolanidae > Bathynomus > Bathynomus jamesi. The sequence continues at coordinate 4,533 of JAJOZX010006375.1, forward strand.
GATCTCCAATGAGTGCTGTTAATAATAGTCCAGGAGTTAGCGCAATGGACCACAATTGTCTGGCCCAAGCGCTGTGCTAGTTTGTGGCCTTCTCCTTAATTTTACTAACGTCTTCATTTACGTAAATGGCTCCTTATTTGAGTCTATTAAGTCTACATATACATGGAAAAGTACTCTATTGCACCAATCAAATTATTTGCCAACCTTGCCAACCAGTCCAGATGGTAAATCCAACGGTTTGAGTTTGTATAACTAGAAAAATAATCATGGTTAATGTAATCATCGCCTGGTTGAATTAATTATCTGGACTGGTGAACAAAAAGTTAATTTTGTATTTTTCTAGTTGTAACCTACTAGTTTTCTTTGCACACACACACACACACACATATATATATATATATATATATATATATATATATATATATAGAGAGAGAGAGAGAGAGAGAGAGAGAGAGAGAGAGAGAGAGAGAGATTTTATCTATTTTATCTATTTATTTAACATTGTTTTGATGTTAACTTTTATTATTTACTTTTCAGGAAATTTAGGGTGAATTTTCGCGAAATCTTATTATCGAGCGAGTGTTCCTCCACGTAGCTAATGTCGTAACCCCGTTTCCCGTCGATCAGTGAAGTTAAGCGACATTGGATCTGAAAAGTAATTGGATGGAGGACCGTCCTCCTCTGCTTTCTCATTATGTAGCGACCCTTGGCTTGGATCCCAGGTAAAGCCGTAGGACCCCTCCGTCATGTGACCTTCTTTAGATATTGCGAAGGAGGGTAAACAACCCCATCAAAACAAATACCATTCCTAAACAGGGCAAACATTTCTTTTTCGGGGGGGGGGGGGGGGGGGATGAAACCAGTGACATCAAAACTTCACCCTCTTATAAACTATTGAGATATTTTAAATCCAAATTGGTTTGAAATAAGATCGAACTCATCAATTAAGTTGTTAAGATTACGTCATCATACTTCTGAATTATGAATTATGATTGAATTATGAATTATGATTATCGTAATTCTGAAAAATAAACGAAGACAACTATTTTCGTATTTCCAAAATTACTTCGTCATTTAATTGATGCACGAAAGCTTATATTTCAAATCAATCTGAGTTAAATTAACGATAAACTTTATTGGCAGGAAATAAATCCCCCTAAAAAGTTTTTAAGAATGTACATAAATGTTATTCTTTTTGTTTTCTAACTGCTGCACTGCTGCACTGCTGCACTAGTGCTGTTTTAAAGTCAATAAAAATCAATTACATGAATAAAGTTCATTCAGTCCCTCGTGTGGAGGACGATAACTCGAAATGACCAACCAACCAATTATTTATATACGAACGGGTTTTAAAAACGTCCCATCGTTGTAAATATTAATAAGAAAAGTCTCGTGAGAGGAATGGATTCTCGTAATGAGAGAAGAGAATCTATACTTGACTCAAACGTTCGCTAAAGGTTCAAAGAAACTCGGAATGTAAAACCTCTTCCATACGAGTGTCTTTTCCATCATATCGCAGGAGTCGGGGGGGCACTTCTAAAGTCCGATGGTCAGTGCCTTCGTCCACGCCCCTGACCGGTGCCTCCTCTCCTATCCCCCCTAACCTCTTCCCCCCTCCACTCGACGTTGACACGCCCCTTTCCAATTCACTCCTCCTTACGAGAGACGCAACTACCCCAACACACCCCCATACTCCAAAGACCATCCCTGCAGCGCAGCGCCCTCTTACGACGACGGTGTGAATAATTCGCGTTCTTCTCGTCTCTTCATTCTTGAGAGAGGCGTACTCGGCGGAGGATGGGAAGAACCTTCCTTCGTCAGGAGATTTTACGACAGAAGACAATTCGGTTTAAGATTTGTCGTTTATTGCTCTTAAAGAAATCTACTAAAGGAGGGTAACACGAATCCTAATTATAACACTTCCATAACAGAAGGATTTTCCAAATCACCCTTTTTTTCCTTAACTTGCCTCATGATGTAGGAGAGAGTCGTTATATATATATATATAAATATATCTTCCGTTAAATGAAATATGGCACTGATATATGGCACTAAACGCTAACTACACAACAATCAACTTTATAAAAACACTAAATTTGTATCTAATAAATAAAAAACCATTTTTGTCGACTTTTTGTCGAAAAGCACAGACGATTTGCCACGATTTTTAACTTTGGCAAACATTCATTTGAAAACTTTTACGAAACTGAGAATTTGTACGACTTGAGCATATATATATATATATATATATATATATATATATATATGAGATAGAACTCAAAATTTGTAACATATATATATATATATATATATATATATACATACTGTGTATATATATGTTAGTTCAATTTTAATGGATCTAGAATTTTGGGAACAAATATTTATTTTTAAATTTTTATATTTAATTTAAAATTTCGGTAATTATATTTAAATTTTTAAAAAATATTTCTTTATATTCGGCAATGTTATATAGATTTTCAGTATACACACATATATATATATATATATATATATATTTTAATTGGGGTTGTTTAACCTCCTTCGCAACATCTAAGGTCATATGACGGTGGGGACCTACAGCTTTACGTAGGATCCGAACCACGGGTCGCTACATAATCTGGGCACGGAGGACGGTCTCCCATCCAATTACTACCCAGACCCAATGTCGCTTAACTTTGCTGATATATATATATTATATATATATATATATTCGACAATCTTACTTTAAAATTCAACCTTAAAATTTCGGCAAAACATGATTTTCTTACAAACTTCTGTTATATTAAATCGCCAATTAAATTTGATATTTCTCTACATATTTTCTTCAAATATCTGTAATGTACTTAACAATACAGAAAGTACAATTACTGTATTATTTACTGAGTTCAGTCACGAATGTTACATTAATATATATATATATATATATATATGTGTGTGTGTGTGTGTGTGTGTGTGTGTGTGTGTGTGTATTGTCTACTTATGCATTTGTAATCTCAAATATCTTCTTGATTCGTGGTTCGCATGGGTATATGCCCAAATGTATGTAGTAACTGTCATCTACAGCCTCTGTAATGACAAAAAGCTGGAAGTAATTTCTGTTTGAAATTCCTTCCACTCAGGTAAGGACATGGCTCTCTTCCTTGCTTCTCCAGTATTTCCAGAAACTTCTTGGATAACTGCTTGATCAGTCGTCAAGAAGCACGCGAATACAGGGTCCTTGGAGAGACCTTATTGGAATGGACTTTATTTTATTAAAAATAAAAACTTAAAAAATTTTAGTTGCCCTTCCTTATCAACCCTAAAAGGACGACCGCTACAAATTGGTAACGTTTCAAGTAAACGTATTCGTAATTTAATCTTACAAAAACTTCCGGCGTGAAAAGGTTAAGTTGATCTTAAATTTTGGCGTCATTTCCCTACCACACCACCCAAATTAGAAGGGCCTGCGCCAACAGCCTATACAATCTCATGAGAGTTCAAACTAAGAAAATATGGTACGACCAAGCTTTTTGATATAACAACACCAACCCTTAGGCCTAATTAATTTGAGTTGACCCTCATTTTAATAAAAATAGTTGTAATAAGATAATAAATTTATTTTAATAAAATAAAGACCATCATTTCACTTATGGGGTGTACCAAAATTCATTTGCAAAAGATTATATATATTATATATACACACATATATATATATATATATATATATATATATATATATACAGGGTGAGTCAAAAGTCCTGCCTCAAAAATATTTACTGTATAGTTATTTTTAAGGCAGCACTTCTGACCCACCTTTATATATATATATATATATAACGGGCGTGCCATAAAAAAAGGGTACATTTTAAAAAGGCTATAAAATCAACATTTGTCATTTAATTTTAATAAAACTTCTACACAATAAAACATATGTATTTATCTATATGCAAACAAGTTTTCAGACTAAAATATCAAATAATTCAAATTCTATCAACATTTAACGAAAGAGTATGATTTTTCTACTTAACATGCAAAAATTATTAAACGTTTTTAATATTTTTTTATAAAAATAATTTTTAAGTAAAATTTACCTGAAATTATTAAAAAAATTGTTCGAAATGTTTTCCTTCCATTTCAATAACTTTTTTATTCTTGGCCGGAATTCATCTATGGCTCGATTTATTTGTTCCTGTGGAAGCTCTTCCCATTTATGAATGATGATCTCGCGTAAATGAGCGACATCTTTTATCCTAGTCCTGTAGACTCGCTCTGCTAAGTTCTCCCATATTCTGTAATCAACGGGGTTTAGATCTGGGTTGTTAGGAGGCCAATTACTAGGTTCTAAAAGTTCAAGTACACTATTTTGCAGGTACTCAATCGTTGATTTAGCAGTGTGGGATGTTGCCCCATCTTGTTGGAAAAGGAAGTAGCCATTATTAGCCAGTTTTCTCATTTCAGGAAGCATTTTCTGTAGCAGGGAATTAGTATAATATTGGGCATTAATTTTCACCCCCAGGCTCAATAAAAAAAATTGAAATTTTCCTAACTTGGACACTCCAACTGAAACTATGACGATACCAGCAAAATGCGCTTTGATATTGTAAATCTTTTCTGGCACTTTATTTCAGACAATTTTTGCCCATGCACACGTTTGAACGGTTTCAAGTCAAGATCCTCCTTAATTATCCTCCTTACGCTCGTTTTTGTTATGCCAAGCTCTTTTGAAATTTGATTTGGTGTCATATGTATACCATGTTTATCATCTTGACTAAGGACACGTTCCTCTACATTTTGAATATTTTCAGCCACTCGAACTGATTTTGGTCGCCCATTACCTTCCTTCCTCTCTCAATGGTTCCAGTTTCATCAATTTTTTCCAGCAAATGTGCTAAACCTCCTTTAGACCATCCTTTATGATGAAATTTGGCAAGTAACTTTCTTACACCATAACCTTTATCAAGCCTATAATGCTTAAAGATGATTTCGTCTTCGTAAGAAAACGGGATATTTACTAATTTTATGATTTAAATTAATTCCTAAAAAAAAGAAAAGAAATTGATCATTAAAAAGTACAATATTGTTCAAACATAAAGTCGGCTGTCATTGTTAGCATTTTTATAAATTAAAACGTCATAGCTTTATTTTTTGAAATTATATTCTGAAATTTGGTCAACTTATTAATAAACACATATGTTTTATCGTGTATAAATTTCATTTGAATTAATTGAGAAATGTTGATTTTATAGCCTTTTTAAAATGTACCCCTTTTTTATGGCACACCCGTTATATATATATATATATATATATATATCTTCAGCCTTCCCTGATTGATTGACAATTTCCTGCAGAATCTCGTATTTTACGCTCTAATAACTTCAATTGCATATGATATCGTGATTGCTTATCATACATTTTATCTCATATCTATTAAAGAAATGCAGTTCAATATATATATTATATATATATATATATATATATATATATATATATATATATATATAGAAGGAAAGAAAATTAATAAATGAAAAAACAACAGAATTACGTTGTTTATCCTGTTTTATCCTGTTTTATCCTGTTTTACGTTCCATGCAATGAAAATGTCGCCATCATTTTCATAAACAATTATTGCATTAGTTTAAGGAAAGTTTTTACTTACGAAACTCATACATTTGCATAAATATACATAATAATAATAATTTTTAAAACAATTATCATAATGCAAGAAATCTTATATATATATATGTAGAGAGAGAGAGAGAGAGAGAGAGAGAGAGAGAGAGAGAGAGAGAGAGAGAGAGAGAGGATTGACAAAAGTAAATAGACACCATGATGATTGTCCTCAAGGACGAATGACAAAAAGAGAATGGGCTGTTAGAACGTGTATCACCATCACCATCATCGTCATGGTCATTCAGGAGATCCAGAAAGTGGCACGGCGCTCAGACCAACTAATGCGTCCCATTGCTCTAACTCGTCTATTAGTATTATTACCAGCATCATCTGAATTCGAACCCTCGACCTCATTGTCTTCACTTTGTTTCTACGTAAATGGTATTGTCCACTGAGCTACCGACGCTAGCAGGATCAGTAGGTAACACCGTTTCTCCTAAGCGATATGAATATACTGAGGTTAGGGGTGGGGTTCGAACCCAGATGATACTGGTAATAATAATCCAGGAGTTAGTGGAGTTAATCAGTTGGCCAGAGCATTGTGCCAGTTTCCAGTCCTCTTCACTCCTTATATTATTCCTCAAATTAATATTATCATTTTCTTAACATAGAAAAATCTTACTTTTAAAAAAAATCGAAATTAAACGTTAAATATCCCTCTTGCTTATATTCTTTATTAAAAACGGTGTTAAATATTGCTTACGAGCTATATAGGCTGTAACTCTTTATGTACTTCAGTGTTCCTGAGGATGTCATTACACGAAAGCGCTTGAGCACCATTCTGTGTTTCCTTTCCTTCGTGGTTTTATTCATCATATATATATATATATATATGATGAATAAAACCACGAAGGGAAAAGAAACACAAAGTGGTGCTCAAGCGCTTTCGTCTAATGACATCCTCAGGAACACTGATATATATATATGTATATACTCATGATCACAAGGACAAAATGTCCTAATCATGACCATGCTTCAAAAAAGACAAAAAGAGGGGAAATATGAAACATGGTTACTCCGAATCCAAATATACCATACTTAAAAAGAGTTTAGTAATTTGCTTATAGATTTCAGTCGAAATCATAGTCAAGTTTTAGTCCCAATAGTGAAGGCATTTTGCCTAAGTTTTGGCCACAGTAATTAATTAAATGGTAAATCACTCGTCTTGTGTAGTTTTACATTATTAATTGCAAAGTTACGAGTTGGTTGGTGAAGTTTTTTTGACATGACTCTTCTTTAAAATCCCTGTTTCTCTTTTAATCAGTTTCAACAGGCTTCAGAAGAGAGACGAACGATCAGAAAAAAACTCAATTACCTATTCTCTTGTTGGTCTGATATATATATATATATATATATATATATATATATATATATATATATATATATATATATATATATATATATATATATATATATATATATATATATATGTATGTGTGTGTGTGTGTGTGTATATACAGAAAGATATAAAAATGTTATGTGGAGATCGCAAAAACAACTCAAAATGAAAAATTACAGTAGGCCTATATATTTTTGACTCATGATAACAGAATTACGTGAGTCTGTACAGTCTTTAAGATCATTATTAATTTTAACTTAACCATAACGTTAATATATTACTGTTAAGTATTGATCCTTAGTTGCTGTTCGGCTAATGAATAGCAGCACCTGAACAGCGCGGTTATAAAATTGATCCTGGTATTGAAAATATTATAGCTACCATTGTTCTCTGTTTTCGTGAGAAAACTGACGAAGGTGCGTCTGATTTGTCCGATTTCACTACCAACGTAAATGCCCGTAGTACGAGATGAATATATGAATTTGAATATTTGATGAGTTCTACATGTTAATCCAAATGCGTATGGAACCAAGTGAGGAAAACAGCAATAACAAACTGGTTTCTCAGGTTTATACAGAAAACCAACGCACTAAATCGAAAGAAGATATTTCAGGGTTGATGAGCAACAAAATTGTGATGTATCAGAATATATTTATAAAATTGCGTTTATTATGTATGAAGTTTAGCGAATTTTTAGTCAATTAACTGAAGGAATTTGGAATATGTTGGAAACAAGTTTCATGAAAAGTAGATATATCGATTGGGAAAACAAATGTAATAGACTAATAGTTTCCAGGCTTTTAAGCACGAGTGCGTGGAAAGTAGTATTGTTAAAGCATATTAGAAGCTAAAAAAAAAATGTTTGTTTTTATACCAAAATAATTTCAGAGCAATTTGTTTTTATTTAATTATTAAAGTCTTTTTTGTACAAAATTTTATAAACCCCCCTTTTTACGGCTCTCATTACGCCTATTCTTTTTACCTGACCATGTACCAACGCAGCATATTTTCTTCTGTTCCCATATCCATGCCATGAATTTTTCACTTCATATACCCTTCCCGAATATCTTAATTTCTCACACGCCAATCTTTTTCACACTAATCATACGTCTTAATCCTTAATTCATGCTTTGATTTCACCCAGAAACACCAGATCATTAGCATACATCAAACGCAACAACTGCCACTCTTTCTCTTTCAAATACAGTTTTACTCCTCTTTCTTGCCTTCTTGCTTCCGTCCCACGCATTATTCCCTACAAATATATACGCATTAAACAGCCATGGCGACACCATATAGCCCCGTTGTACATCAACATTAATGCTAAACCAGTCACTAAAATTACTCTTAACAGCTTACACAAGCGATACTACCCACATAAACTTCTCACTTCATTTAACAACTTAATACCGATATCATACATGCTAACCACTTTTTTATGCTGGGAGGAAGGGCCAAGGGCGAGTGCCTGCAAAAACGCCACACATAGAGGAAGTAGAGAGCCAAAATTAAGATCCAAGATTTTCGAGATGCCTGGACACTCTGCGTTTGAAAGATTGGAGGTCATAGATAGGGGGAAAGATGGATTGAGGAAGATTGTGCCAGAGTTGACCGGTTGAGTAGATGAAAGATTGAAAATACCGTTTAATCCTCGCGTTAGAGAACAGAAAAGGATGAGAATGTGTCGGAAGTCTGGTACTATGTGCTCTCCTTAAAGGAGGAGACATGCAGTTAGAGAGTTCAGAAGAGCAGTGTCCGTTATAATAGCGATATTAAAGAGAGAGTGAGGCAATACTGCTGCGAAGAGAGAGGGATTAAAGACAGTCAGTGAGAGGTGGGGAAATGATGAAACGAAAAGCCTCAGATTCCACTCGGTCAAGTAGCGCTATGTGGGTTCAGCCACCCTACACACAGTTGTGTATTGTTGAAGTTAAGAGGATAGTCGTGTGGAAAAATGTGACGAGTAGACAGATGAAGAAACCGAGTTTTTGAAACAGTGAAAGCCACAAGGTTTTCTCTGCCCCACTCAGAGATAGTAGAAAGATTAGAGATCAGGCGTATCATAGCCGTCCCACGCGAAACAGTGAGTGTCTGCTGAGATGGACGCTTTGTGAAACGGGTGGAGAAGTGAAGAGTGGAATCATCGGCATAGGAGTAGATAGGACAGGACGTGCGACTTAGTAGATCATTAATAAATAAAAGGAAAAGAGTGAGTGACAGGACAGAGGAACACCACTGTTAATAGCTTTAGGAGAAGAACAGTGGTCATTTACAACCGCAGATATACTGTAGATCGGCCAGAGAGGAAATCAGAGAGGAAGGCACAGACAGAGGATAGAAACCGAAGGAGGGCAGTTTGGAAATTAAGGATTTGTGTCAGACTCTATCAATAACTTTTGATATGTCAAACGCAGTAGCTAAATATATCATTGAAATCCCGAAAGGAAGATGACCAAGAGTCAGAGAGATATGCAAGAACATCGCCAGTAGAGCGTCTCTTGCAGAACCCATACTGACGATCTGAAAGAAGGTTGTGAGAAGGGAGGTGTTTAAGAATCTTCCTATTAAGGATAGATTAAAAAACTTTAGAAGGGCAAAAACTCAAAGCAATTGGACAATAGTTGGAGGGTTAAGCGTGGTCACACTTCTTTGGGACAGGATGAATGAAAGCGGACTTCCAACAGGAAGGAAAAGTACCAGATAAAAGATAAGACAAAAGAGTTTGCCTCGACAGGGAGTCAGCACATAAGCACAGTTCTTGAAAACAACAGTAGAGACACCATCATAGCCGTACGCCTTCCTAGAGAGTTGAGCCCAGATAGGGCAGAAAAAACATCTTTGGAAGATATTCTAATTTCAGATATAATTAAGTCAGAAGGAGGAGGAGATGGAGGAAACAGCACTTGAATCGTCCAGGGTTGAGTTGGAGGTGAAAGTTTGAGCGAAGAGTTCGGCTTTTTTCGGGAGAGACGGCAACTGAGCCGTCGGAATGGGAAAGAGGAGGAAAGAAGAAGTAAAGTTGTTGGAGAGGTTCTTGGCTAGGTGCCAGAAAGAGGATAGAATTAGAATTGGATAGATTTTCACATTTTTGTCTGATGAAGAATTTTTTGCGAGTTGAAGGACAAATTTTGCACGATTCCGGCCAGAAATACAAGTTAAGTGTGAGCCCGGAGTTGGATGGCGACGTTACCTTCTGAATGTCCTCCTCTCTGGTGCGGATAGCATCAGAACAAGCAAAGTTAAACCAAGGCATTTTTGCATTAGTAGTAGGTATATAATATGAAATGTACGCGTCCATGCCTGAGAGAACTACCTCCGTGATGTACTCAATACACTCGGAGGAGCCCCAGCCACCGGAACAGTAATCATTCCACGGGAAATCAGAGTAGTACTGCCTAAGAGCCTTCCAATCAGAGGTGCCAAAGTTCCAAAGGTGTCTCCTCTTGGGAGGATCCAAATGCCGAACTGGAGCTATAGGACAGGAAAAAGATATAAGATCGTGGTCGGAGGAACCCAACAGAGAAAAAAGTTAGACAGAGTAAGAAGGATGAGTGGTGAGAAATAAACTGAGAATGTTGGGCCTATCTCCAAGGCGATCGGGTATACGAGTATGGTGCTGTACAACCTGCTCTATGTCATTTAAGATAGAAAAGTTGTAAGCTAATTCACCAGGGATGTTAGTGAAATAGGAGGAAAGCCGAAGGTGGTGGTGAACACTGAAATCACCTGAAATGGTGATTTCAACAAAAGGAGAGCGGGATAAAATGTATTCCTCTTTAGAAGTGAGGTAGTCAAAGGGTTTTAGATAGTCAGTAGAATTATGAGAAAGGTAGACAGCGCAGGTGTATTTAGTTTCAAATTGGCATCTAAGCCGTAGATAGAGGGTGTAGAATTCGGAGGATTCAAATTCGGGAATACGAGAGGAAGTTAGGTCGTTGCGTATATATCCGCAACATCCACAATTGGAATGAAACTGCGTATAGAGAAAGCAGGAGGGTACAGAAAAGGGGCTGCCGTCAGTCGTCCCAGACACCTGCGTTTCAGTGAAGAAGAGAAGGTGAGGTTTAGAGGAGAGATGGTGTTGAGCAGATTGAAAGCTTGAGGAAAGGCCACGAATGCTGCAGAAGTTTATAAAAAGTGAATCAGGCAGAGGCCCAGAACATCTCGAATGGGCAATAGCGGAACCAGCCCCGATGCCCGGGTTGCGTTCCCGGTATCGGCAGCGGGGAAGCCAGAAGTGGGGATATTGTGGTCCCCCTCCCCCTCCACCAAGGGACTCGAGGTATACCTTCTCTCCTTATCACACGCTTTCTCCAAAGCCATAAACGTTATATGTACCTTTTCCTTCTTATTACTTAGTTTCTCAGTCATCTGTTTCACTTGATCAAATATTCCTGCTTTCTAAATCCTTTTTTACTCCATCTATCAACTTTTTTACTCCATCTATCAACTTTTCCAGTTATACCTAAAAGCCTTATACTCCTTTAATTTTTACATTCGCTTCATTAATTTATATTTCTATATACAGTGTCATAACTACAGATTTTGTACAGCCATCCAGTTACTATTCTACCTCACATTTGATAATTTCATTACATATCTAATCAATTTCAGCCGAATTTTCTTTTATAACTTCTATACTGCTCATTGAACCTCCTCTAATTTTATGTCTTCCTCTTCTTCTTGGTTTACAATTCTACACTCGCCACCAAAATCAATTATATTCACAGTTGCTTCCACTTCATCTACCTCACTTATTAGTTTACCAAGATACTTCTTAAATCTTAAATCTATGAGGTACTCCGTACGACAGTGACGAGCCCGCCATGGTCCAAAAGTTTTGACACTTTAATCCTTTCCTCTTTATCATGCCTATAATCTACGATAAATCTATCTTTAAAATGAGACCAAGTTCATCATAATCGATGAATATTGGATGATTTTATGGCTATTTACATTTTTTAAAACTTTATCGCGTGTTTTCTCGAATCTTAAATTTGGCGCGCTCGTCATTGTCGCATGGAACACCTCTTATTACCAGTCATTCCTGTTTTCCACATTAACTTCCTTCCCAAGTCTTCATCTACTTTTATTTCATTTCTTTATACCAACTGCTTAACATTCTCCTTGCATTCTTTGTACAACTCATTACACCTCCTTTGATCAATGCCAAACCGTTTTTAAATTCCTTGTTAGGCTCTCTTCTTTCCTTTCATTGCATTCTTCACCTAGTCGTTTCATATGCAGGAAGCTTTCTTTTTAATCCATTTCACACACACACACACACACACCTACATTCGTCTGATGCTGTCGTCACTAATATTCCTTATAAACTGGGGATATATTCTGTACAGCCACTCGTTCATCGTCTATCTCGTCTAAGACTTGCTCTGTTTTTCTGTAGTCTGCCTTCTTCTTTCTTACCGGTTCCTCCTTCCCTCATACCCGATTTTACACCTTTCTGTTTTCCTCATTCAGCATCATCATTCCCTTTCAGCTTCGTTTCGCACAAACCAAGTGAGTAAAAACGTCCGTCCCAACAAATGTTGGCCACTTGCACCCTCTCTGTATCCTCATCTGTCTCTTATGTTCCACATCAACGCAAGAGCCCGCAAAAACTTCCTAGGGCAGAGTTGGCAGTATCGACGTCAGCGATGAGATTTCAGCCCAGTCTCCAAACCCTGTTACGCACAGGAAGGTGGCGAATATAACCCAGTCCCCAAGGGTCCCCGAATAGTCACCTTTTACGACTCGCACGAGAAAGGCAGAGAATCTATAAATTCTCAACTCCCGTATCTCCATGGCGATACTGTTTATTCCCTCAAACTGAAATTTCTTCAAAAGAACTAAAAGGAGTCTGTAGAAAAGTCATTAATTTCTTCCGAGTTCTTTCAGGCCGACAATGCCGAGGCGCGAGACCCTTTTTTTTTTATCAAGTTGAGCGACACCAGAAATGAACACCTTATGCCATCTCGTCTATATATAGTTTTTCACCAATTCTGAAGAGGTTCTAGCGTTCGATCCTACATATACGTACCATTTGGCAAATAAAACAAACCTAATTCTTCGTTTACACGCCAATTCCACTTTTTTTTAAAATCACAACATGCGCCAATACTCTACTTATTCGCATATTCTTCTTCTTATAACCATATTGAGGTCAAATCCATAATAAACAGACTTAGTTCGAGTCTCGTTTCAATATTTGCGCTCTCCACCTTTAAGCACGTGACCTGTAATCTTCTTTAAATCTACATGAGCGAATAATGTAAGGCTTTCAACCCTCCAAACGTTGGATTAATAAATCATAGTAACATCCTTAAATAATAAACCTCGCTCGGAAAATGGAAGACACGCTTATTTATGAAATCTTAGAGCAACTGCAAAAGTAAAGATATGAGAATAACTCGCAGAAATAAGAACCTAAAGTGGACAACCTCTTTGATCGCTGAATGTACTCGAAATATCGCACAATCCAAATCCAACCAAAATTCACAACTAAAATTCACTTACTTACTTTATGTGAGTTCGAACGACGGTTCAGGATCGATCTGCGGTCGACCCCTCTGCACCATCCCGCCTCATTTGCAGGATTAAAAAAAAAAAAATATATATATATATATATATATACACACATTTGTATCATATATATATATATATATGTAAAGAAAGACGCTTGTGTAGAAGAACGTTCCGCACAAGATGAGGAGGGAGAACGAACAAATGAAAAATGAGGTAACCACCCAGGAATCGAACCCGGGATCTTCCGATTGCCGGTCAGATATGCTATCCACTACACCATGGGCCTCGATTAATCAGAAGTCGTAATTCTCCTACATACGAGCAGAAACCAATGCCCTGAGTATATACGAGTATATACACACCTATTTGCCAGGCAGACTAAATTATTTTTAAATCGTAATTAGATTTTATTATGGCGTATGCCATCTTGTTCTTTATAATTAAATTGTAGAAGTGTAAAAAGACAAATTTAAATTGTCATTTGTAGTTTGGCTGATTTGCAATAAATAACAAGGAAAAAGTTCACTCCAAATTACAAGTGACAATCATCATTATTATTATTATTATTATTATTATTATTATATAGCGGAGTAATTGAATTTTCTTCATATAGATTTTTAGTAGTGCTTGCATAATACCGAAAATTTTCAATACCGGTATTTGGAGGCAATTATGCTAATTCCGGTATTGATACCGGTATTATGAAAAAAATAATTTATTTTGATTTATTATGGTGCCACCCTACCAACCCTCCCACAAGTCTGAGGGACTTGCAGTACTCACCATATTTACTATAAATTAATGACCCAACTCCAAATAGATGGCATTCTATTCGAAAAAGTTTATACAGTAAATTACTAAATTGTAATAAAAATATTATTTGATTTTTTTTTTAGCATATTATTATTATACAACTACTGGGGTAGATAGAAATTATTAGTATCTAAATATTTATTTCTTAGTTTGATTTTGAAAGTATGCTTTGAAGAAAGAAAGAGCATCTAGGGATTGTTCAGATAGACTCGATCTCAGTTTCGTCAGAAATAGGCCTGCAGCAGAAAAGGCTCTTTCTGATTCTGCACTTGTAGGTTTAATTGAAAGCAGTGCCTTGTACAGCTTCTCTAAATTCTCACTTCTCTGTAAAGTAACTTCCAAGCTTTTAAATTCATTAGTAACATCAAAATCAATGGAATTTTTTTTAGATGGCACTTTTCCTAGTTTGTCCATTTCTTGCATGTATTCACTCAGTAATGAATCTGCTTCCACTTCAGTCTTATCGGAGGACTAAATTGCCTAAATTTTACAATAGCAATTTTTGTCAATACCGAAAACCTATAATATCGGTATCGGTATTATTTGTACTTCTTCAATACCGGTATTAATACCGGTATTTCAATACCGGTTTTAACCCCTAGATTTTTAGTATAACGTTTGTATTATATATATATATATATATTCTGTTTGTTTATCTTTTATTGTTGAAAATTTGAATGCCTGAGTTGGTGCTAATGTTAAAAAAAAATACGTTCATATCTTTCACGGTATGTTCTACTTCTTCAGGCCATTAATTAATAGTCGACACTATTTACTAACAGGTAAATTTAAACAGTATATGATCAACCTCTCTCTCTCTCTCTCTCTCTCCTCTCTCTCTCTCTCTCTCTCATATATATATATATATATATATATATATATGAGCGTTACAAAACATTCAAAAGATTCGGGGGAAAAAAGCTTTGAATATCATTTATGAACTCTCGTTCTCTGAAACACTCATAAAACTGTTGTGTTGTTGTTTCGTTTTGCATGCGATCGTGAAGCGCATCAGATAAGGGGTGTCTCCGATTTCAAATGAGAGATCTCAATGTCGGTTCTCTTGTCACAGATCGGTGGTTTTCTTATCATCTTCGGACGTTTACGATCGTCAGACTTTCCGATCTACGTTTCGGACTATCGGACCAACGAATTAAAAGTTATGTGTGTACCTTTATACATAAAATTTTGACTCATATATATATATATATATATATATTATACGTGTTTATTTATGATTGTATTTGCAGATAAGTTAAAGGTCATCACAAAGTTCATAAATCGTACCTTCATACAGCTATCTGAATCGTCTTGCCGACCTTTATTTTTAGTCCACGGACTCATATTATGCTCATTAGCAAGTGCGTATGAATTATTTATAGTGAAAAGAGGATTTTGATGTTTATCTCGACCAAAACTGCTCCGCGTTTTCGTGAGATAATTCTTTTATAAAATCTTGCATTCACCCAACGCCAAACAAGGAGGTTTCATCGTTAGAATCATATGTAAAAATGGCGTCCGCAAATCGAATTTAAATTTTTTAAATGAATAAATCTATAACGCATACAATGAGCTTTAATTTATATGTTGTTTGATATACGCGTTCCTCAGGGATCTGTTCTGGTTTCTACGTTGTTTCTTTTCGCTATTCATGAGGGTCATGAGGGTCATGAGGGTCTTACCTTCTTTGCAGACGAGTTATGCTTCTCATTCATTGATTTACTGATCTTCGCTAAGTCCTAGTCCTATACCTAAAGTACCATGCATATTCCATTAATGAGAGATGCAATATTACAGTTATGTATTAAAGGTGACACCCAAATGTCCCATACCCCTACGAAGTGGGGGTTGGAGTCCGCGGCCTCGCCGCCGCGATGTAAGATACAGAAAAGACAACCGCCCAGCTTTGGGGAGCACTAGGGTTCAAACCCACGATTCAGAAGAGTCACAGCACTGCCGAGTAGCACACTAACTGATCGAGCCACGGGATGCTCTAGTTATGTATTAAAATATGGTAAAAGTTTCAAAAGACTTTATTCATTCCTACTTTTCGGGTTCCGTCTGGAGCTAGATTTTGGACAGAGCAGAACCTACAAGAAAAGAAAAACAGATTTGCAATTGCAACCAAAATGATATATGACCTCCTTTCAGGAAGGTTAAAAAATAATTAGAAGTTACTGTAGTATGTGTCGTTACGAATAGTGCATGGGAATATCAGAACAGAAGGCACAACCACTAAACTAAACAGTTGAGAGTTTCATTCATAAATATTCATACTTACTACGAGGAATTTTAATATACAGCGACACAGCGCCATCTAACACCTGAAGTTTGAATTTACATTCTTCAATATTTTAAAAGACTATTAATGATCTATTAATGAACTCAATGAGTTCAGTGCATAATTTTTGTTTTAAAATCAAGTACTAGATTTTAAGTTAGATACTATTAAAGTAAAATTTGCAATAACACTGTTTACTAACAGTTGAATTTACCATAAGATTTTTGTTTTCCATTTTTATTAATATTCTGTACTCACAGCTGATTATATCACTATCATTATCATTATCATTATTATTATTATCAAACGACAATAAGCTCCACTCACTAAGTGATGAGAACCTATGAACGAGGATTGTATTTTACAGGTTTTGGCTATATCCTTCTGTTACTTAAGGATAACTAAACGAAGTTGTATCCTATACTTCCACAGGTGCACACTTTCCAAGGGTTTGAGATCCCTCCCCTTTCCCCCTCTGCTAATAAGCCAATGGCAAAAGAAATCACCTCATTTGAAACCAGTGCGAGGGGTTCAACAAACCCGATCTCGGAGGCACACAGAGAAGGCTCGGATAAGCGATTCAAAAGTCTTACAAAAGCTTTGTATCCAATCATCAGAAAACATGCATGTTGCTAAGTCAGTATAATTATATCTGGGGTTTATTTAAGTTCCTTCGTAACGTCAAAGGTTAAGCGACAGAAGGGACATACAGCTTTACGTGGGATCCGAACTACGGGTCACTACACCACCTGAAAGCACAGGACAGTTATCCATGTTCCATCCAGTTACTGAAGACATGCGACTTCGCTTGATTAGTTTCGCTGATCTAGCGGGAAGCAGTTTTGTGACGTAGTCAAAACGCAACCCTGTTAAATCACTGATAAATGTTTACAGTATAAGAGAGAATATATTATTTTATAAATACAAAGGAGTAACTGCTGGGAGAAGTGAACGGATAACCTTATCTCTGAATGAACTCAGTTATTCTACTCGAATTGTGGCCCTTGGTTTATTTGGAATACCTTAAAACTGCTTTATTACTCTATAAAATTACATGCAAACTCGTTGGCAACTTTTTATCTTAGTTGTACCACTAGTTACAAAAGTCGGTATACACTGAGCCACACCTACGTTTTATGGCTCAGTGTATCTTGATTTTTGTAACCGACTCTACTTTTGACGAGAAATATTACCTCCGTGTATCCCATATAAAACCATAAGAATTCTTAAGTGCTGTTATCTTCCCTTACTGTTTTGTTAGCAAATATTTACTGTATCCTATAAAATCAATATGAACACGAAAAACTTTGTTATTTTAACAGGAATGTTGCAGTTTTGGGGGCCCCACATTCATCACTAAATTTGAACAGTTTTTGTCTAGCTAATGTGTCTGGCATGAAAAACAGAAAGATGAAAATTACATTGATAAAATATAAACAATAAAATAACAAAATATAACAAAATTATACCTAAAGAAACTGTAACGCGAGGCTACCTGTAATACAGTTTAAAGTTTTCAAAATTACAACAGTATTTTATGAATTCAGATTTATATTTAGGCCTACTACTTGTTTATGACTATAACGAGTCATTTTAACTTGCCCTCAAAATAAAACTTTGTTAATTTAGATGGAATAAATTCCTTTTGAGGATGCATCTAGGGGAAGTTTTCCTTCTTTTGGGTATCAAAGCTTCTTGTCGGATGATAGAATAACTTCTTTTAATGATTCATAACTTCTTTTGGTAGAAGATATGGGCTTCGAAACTTCTTTTTTGAGTGTACTGAGAAAATAGAAGATAATATTTCTATTTGTAGAACGTTGCGGGAAGTTTTTTTCTGTGCCTAAAAAGTACATAATGCAAGAATTATACATCGAAGGATTTTACCACTAAAACCCACTGTAGATATGAGCTCGGGTTTTAGCTGAGTATTTCGTTTTATGATCAGGGAATAGAATAGTAGAGTCGGGAAGTTAATAGACAAAAGTAAATAGAGGAGGAGTGACGAGCCCGTTGTTCATAATTTACTTGTCTCGATCATGGCTTTCGTATAATGAGGATTATTTTACCCGGTTGGTGTCGTTATAATTAGTAATGTACCGATTCCAAAATGTAGCTGATGCCGATGCCTATGCCGATTCTGTGAAAAACTGCCGATATCGATACCGATACCGATGCCGATTCTTTGCCTATATTTTAAAAAATCAATTCCCTTCATAAATTTTACTGATCAAATGTGAAAACTTTCAATTTTCATATTTTTACATTTCAAATTTGTTGAAATGCTTTTCCTTAGCTCACTCCACAGTAATACCATAGAATTTGTTACTCGTATATCGTAGCTAAAATGACGTTAAATATTTTTATTACTCAGTAAAATGATAAAATAGTTTTTAAGTTTCATAAATCCAATACCAATATTTAAAGTAATTGGTTTTCCTTATGTTGAAGGTATTATTGTAAACAACAACAACATTTTCCATTAAAATTTCAAGTCCCTGGTGGCCAATTTGAAGAAAAAATTGAATATACAATTTGGGTTTATAAAATTATTAAGATACTTAAAATAAAGTCAACGTAATAAGATTGTTTAATATATAAATTATAAAGTAAAACTTAATATAGAATTATTATTAATATAGAGTAGGATATTACAGTAGTTTATAATATTTAGAGAGCATCTACTTAGAGAAAATGTTAATTTATGGGCAATTGAATTTATTAAGCTTTGCCTTTCTGTGAATGTAAAATATTTTTACATAATTACATCTTGAAATGAGTATAAATTATCACAAATACTGTTTTTGATATGTTCAATTTTCTATAAATAGAGATTTTGTTTTGTAATAAAAATTTAAAAAATTTAAAGAATGGGTAAGAAAATCGGCTAAATTTGACCGATGCCGATACCCATAAAAAGGCCGATTCAGCCAATGTTGATGCCGATTAATCGGTACACCACTAGTTATAACCTGTTTTAGCGTTCTCTCCTAGACGAAGACCGTTAAACTGGTTAACCAATCAAGCCTGTTTCCCGGTGAACGGATGCGTACATAAACAAATTCGCAAGTGTCGTCCTGCGCTTTAAATCCAATCAGATGTTTGATTTTTCATTCTATTCCTTATCATAGTAGGACTTAAAAGGAATAATTCAATGCACATTCATTAGAAATTTGATTATGCATTTCAGCTGAAACGCAAAGTACGGTCACCCATCCAACTAGTGAACAGACCCAACGTCGCTTAATCTCGCTGATCTAACGGGAAGCGGTGATGCGACGTATCCACGACGTAGCCCAGACCTTTGAAGAAAGGATTCCGTCGTATCATTGGGCTGTTCTCAGCATTCAGATGATGTAGTGATCCGCAGATGATTCAGGTCACACGTAATGCTGTCGTCTCCCCCTTTCTCTTATTCTCCTAGCTCAGTAATAACCGAAGTGCAGCACGCGTGCCACTTGTAGCACAGTAGAACATTTAAGGTGGCACTTGTTTTATTTCTAATCTAAAAATAAGATAGTAAGCATGTATTAATTTCGTTACGATATAATTGTATGTGCAACGCCAGTACGATAGAGCTCGTAGCCATGGTGCACTGGTGCAGTTCTCTAAATATGTAGCACTACTGCCATAGCTGTTAGTATACGAACGTAAATTCATGCAGTTATTAACACTGTCGAAAGGCTTCGTATAACAACATTACAGATGAAGAAAACTGTAAACAAAGAAAATCTGATCTTATACAATACAGAGAAGTTGGTGCAACGAGAACCCATTTTATGCGTCCTGTGTCGAATGGCTACATCAGTAATTTTAGGTATAAATGTAGGTGTGGAAGACTCTGTTCCATTATGCAGATGAGGACGACATTTAGAGTATGTTTATATTGCCAACGAGTAAACCTTATTTATATAAAGGTTTTAGTATAAGAATGGGAGTCTTATACAGAAGTTTAGGGAAGAGAGTAACAGCAAACACTTTCACACGTGTGTGTATATATATATATATATATACACACACACATATATATATAAATATATACATACAGTGTGTATATATATACACACAATAATAATAACAATGATTGGGTTTGTTTAACCTCCTTCGCAATATCTAAGGTCATATGACGGAAGGGACCTACGGCTTTACGTGGGATCCGAACCACGGCTCGCTACGTAGTCTGGACGCGCGGACGGTCTCCCATCCAACTACTATCCGACCCAATGTCGCTTAACTTCGCTGATCAACGGGAAGCGTTGTTACGACATTGGCTACGACGTAGCCCTATATATATATATATATATATATATATCAAACCCTGTATTATTGTTACATGACTAAAGTTTGAGTTTGACTTACCATAGTTAACTTCATATTTGCAATGAAATTTATTAAACCTAACCAAACTTAACTTAACCTAATCGGGCATAATCTAACGTAACATAAGCTAATATTTACGTAACTAAATCTAACCTGAATTAAAGAAACCTTCGTATGAGGTCGTATCTTTCAACTTTACCGCACCCGAAAACGGTCATATTTTAAGCGGAAGAAAAATAAACTATGGAGGTGAACAGCGCCTTTGAACATTCTCCATTATTTGAACATAATACAGGAGACAATTTTCATATACATATATATATATATATATATATATATATAAGGTAAAAAGTACAATAACCGTACAAAAATTTGTAAGTTAAAAATCCGAATTAAAAATAAAGAAAATACAAAAATTAAAAGATGATAAAATTACGAAGCTTTTCGAGAAGCTCAACTTCTTTGTGTGTGTATATATAATATATATATATATATATATATATATATATATAAACTTGGTATGGCGTTGTTCAAAACTCGTATTTTTGAGAAAAATAAATAAATTTGAGGCTACGTTAAAAAATGTAATTTTTCTGTTGTCTCGAAGATCCCTTTTAAAAATTAAAAATTAATCGAAAAAAGAGAAAAAAATAAAGAAATTGTTTTTTTTTCTTTCGAGCGAGGAATGAAGAACGCTTAATATATTCTTCCTCGTTTTTCCCTGCCGGTGTTCGAGCCCCGCTTTGCCGCAAAGCATGGGAGGAAAGGCCATAAAAAGCGTCGTAAACGGAAAACTATGGATTCTGCATGCAAATTTCCGGCACACAGCGGAACGACCCCAGAACCCCCAACCCCCCCGAAACCCCCCACCGAAGACGCTTCGTCATCGCCGTCTTTGCATAATGACGACGGATTATTTGGATTTCCAAGATATCTAAAAGACGACAACGAGGATGACGCCTCCGCGAATCGTTTCCACGAGAAATGTTATCGTTCCTCCACACACGATATTTATGAAACATTTTGTAGAAATTCTCTCTCTCTCTCAAACACACACACACACACACACACACACACACACACACACACACACACACATATATATAATATATTTGTGTATTTGAGAGAGAGAGAGAGAGAAAATATCTTTGCGTTCACTCCAATGCATTTACTGAACATAGACATTACTATACTTAACACACATCACATACATAATTACATACACAAGAATCTTTACAGTATATTTTTGGGGGGGGGGGGTTCCATTTTCTCCCCCCTTTCTATAAGTACGTAACGTAAATTCTAGTAATCGTGATTTTGTCGAAGGATTTGAACAAATTTTTTTTTTCTTTTTTTTTTACAGTAATGTAGAACTTTCCAGAGGGAAAATACTTAAAACTGTAATTCACTTTTATGTTTGTAAGTATATAGCTTATTTGCGAAGGAGAGTCTACGTCTATAAGCCCCTCCTTCTTCTCCCGCTACTCCTTCGGGGATTCCCCTACCTCCTCTTCTTCCTCTATAAGCGAGCAAGAGTAGCTGTAGCGGCGTCCTCGCATAGAAATCGGGCAATGGCATATGCATGAAAATGCTCTCATAAAGATTTGTAAGGAAATTTAATTTCCAGAAGATTTGCGCAACGGCTTCGCTCAGAATGAATGTGACAGGCATCACAGACACGGAGAAATATTTCCATTTTGCTCAGTTGCATTCCTTGCTTCGATATGCAAATGATAAAATAATAAGCACCGTCGCTCTCCTTATAGTTTAATAGTGACTCTTATAAAGTGATTTATAAGTATGGCTCCTTCGGCCATTTTCAAAGTGGGTGTGAGCGAGCGGAAGACCTTCGCGTTATGAGGGAAGTGTAACAATGCTTGAAGACGCGAGGGAAGTTGCTTGGTTGTCCGATCACCTCCTTCAGGATATTGTCTCTTCTGTCGTTGCAATCGGATCTGTGTTCATTATGCACACACACACACACACACACACACACAGCAAAAACAAGAAATATATATATATATACACACACACACACACTGGGCTACAATATATATATATATGGTTTACAGTGTCACCAATCCAAATAGCTAATCCAACCATTGCACGAATCATGTAAGTTTATTACCAGAAAAATGACCACAGTTGAGATAATTATTGCATGGTTAGATCTGGATTGATAGATTGATTGATAGATAAGTTATTTGTATGTAAAAACATAATTTTTAGTACACACAATAAGCGCGTGTCTGGTGCCAGTGTATCCGAGAATCTAATGCAACGTAAATGACGAACCGACTATACAAATCTATATAATATAATAAGAGAGCTGTCCGTCTGTCTGTCTGTCCGTCCGTCACACTTTCAGAAATTGTGAGAAAAAATTGTGAGAAAAAAATTCAGAAATTGTAAAAAAATTTCAGAAATTGTATTACGGGCGGCAATGTGAAGCTCAAGATTTTCATGACTGTGTTCTTTTCTGTAGTTTAGCAATGGGGGGAGGGTGGGGGTGGGGGTAATGGGGGATGGGTGGGGTAATGGGGAGGGGTGGGGGTAATGGGATTGGTGTGGTAATGGGGAGGGGTGGGGGTAATGGGGGAGGGGGTTAGCCCCCAAGTTGAATGGGGGTGAGGAGGTTTTGGGAGATACCAGATTCAGAAATGTTGACACAATGTGAAGCTCAAAATTTTCACGGCAGGGTTCTTTTTTTGTAGTTTAGCCTGTCTAACCGTCAGCGAAGTGACGGGAACTGTACTAGTCTATATAATACAGGGTGGGCCGTAAGTTTCCATACATAGGAAAAATTAAACGTTTGTTTTATGTTTCAGATACCCTAAGAATATGCGTTTGACGAAAGAGCAACGAATTGAAATCATACTGATGGCTGGGTCGGGAAGCAGTCGCATGGTTGCAATGAACTTTAACAGACAACATGGAACGAACATCACACACGACACTGTGGCAAAACTTATTAACAAGTTTCAGAAAACTGGAAATGTTGCAGATCAACCGCGAAGTGGTCCAAGACGTACAGCCACCGATGAAGACACAACTGCTACGATACTTACAGCGCTTACACGGAGTCCCAGAAAAAGTACACGACGGTTGTCTGCAGAAAGTGGTGTCAGCAGATCGAGTATCAGGCGCATTTTGAAAGCAAACAAATGGCATCCATACAAATTGCATATGGCACAGCATTTGAGTGAAGACGACCCGGATAGACGGATGGAATTCTGTGAATGGGCATTAACCAAAGTGAACGAGGATGCAAACTTTTCAACTAAGATCTTGTTTACTGATGAAGCAAATTTTTACGTCAATGGAGAGGTTAATCGGCAAAACATACGTTATTGGAGTAATGCTAACCCTTACTGGCTGAGTCCGACGAAGATGCAAGGTGCCGGTAAAGTGATGGTGTGGGCCGGGATATGGGGTGACAGAATTATTGGACCAATTTTTTTTGTCAGTGGAAATCTTAATGCCGAAAGGTATCTTAACATGTTGCAAGAAGAGATTTTCCCATCCCTGCTAAACGAGGAAGGTAACTTCCCAGTTTACTTCCAGCAAGATGGAGCTCCACCTCATTATGGTCTTCACGTGCGTCGGTATTTGGATCAGCAGCAGCAGTTTCCGGATGCTTGGATTGGTCGGCGTGGTTCTGTGGAGTGGCCTCCCAGATCCCCAGATCTCACCCCCCTTGATTTCTATCTTTGGGGGCACTTGAAGGCCATGGTGTATCAGGAAAAGATACGAGACATAAATAATCTAAAGGAACGTATCACCAACGCCATTACAAGCATAACGTCAACTGTGCTAATGCGTGTTCATCAACAGTGGGGAACACTTATTGAAATGTGTTTTCAAAACAATGGCAACCATGTAGAGCATATTATATAAATAAAAATGGTTGTCCATCACACTTTCAGAAATTGTGAGAAAAAAATTCAGAAATTGTAAAAAAAATTCAGAAATTGTATTACAGGCGGAAATGTGAAGCTCATTTTCATGACTGTTCTTTTCTGTAGTTTAGCCTGTCTGTTTGTCTGTTTGTGAAATTTATCCCGGGCAGTAATGGGGGAAGGGTGGGGATGGGGGTAATGGGGGATGGGTGGGGTAATGGGGAGGGGTGGGGGTAATGGGGAGGGGGTTAGCCCCCAAGTTGCATGAATGGGGGTGAGGAAGTTTTGGGAGATACCAGATTCAGAAATGTTGACACAATGTGAAGCTCAAAATTTTCACGGCTGCGTTCTTTTCTGTAGTTTAGTCTGTCTAACCGTCAGCGAAGCGACGGGAACTGTACTAGTTTATTATAAAAACGTATCGTCATTACGATGGTTTTCAAATTTCAAAAATAGTCACTTACAACATTGCTTCAAATTATGATTTTAAAGAATAATAAAGTGTTTGAATGGGTTATTTACTGCTATGATAAGGCCACATTTAGGCACTTGGCTCTCGCTCTGTATATGAAGTTCAAAGGCAAATTGTTTATACATAAGAAAATCTTTATAAATTCTCTCTTTGAATATATTGTACCTTCAAACAATTATTTCATTAAAAATTATTGAATCACACACACACACCACACACACACACACACACACACACACATATATATATTATATTATATATATATAATATATATATATATATATATATATATATATATATAATGCAAACCAACAAGGAAAAGAAAAATGATTCCAACCCTTGTGGGTTTGCATCATTCATTCATTTCACGTGTTTAATTGTGAAATTCATCCCATATATACATATATATATATATATATTATATATATATATATATATATATATATATATATATACATACTGTACATAAGTATTCATGAACATAAACCAGGTGTCCCTCCCCAGAAAATGTTCCTATTTTTAAATAAATGTTATTATTTAATAAAAAGGAATGTAGACACAAAGCCAACTGCAATAAGTACGTAAAACATAAGCGTCTATTAACACTTAATTAAACAATTTGTTCAGTGTAATTGCCATTTTTTTAACACAATATTCAACCTTAGACAAATGTTTGACATAATTTTTGGAAATAGTTTAGGTTTTCAAGTGTCTTAGGTTTGGTAGAATAGATCCTATTTTTTATGTAACCCCACAAAAAAAATAGTCAGTGGGTGATAGGTCATAAAGGGACTAGTAAAAATGCTTCCTCAAAAAGTTGCGAGTGTCACAAGCAGTGTGTGGAGGTGCTCCATCTTGCTCTAGACCAAAGACTTAGCTCTTCATAAAGACTATAGAGGAGTAAGGCCTTCTATGGCCTTACTAGGATATAATCTATTGGTAGGGTGTCGTCTTTGAAAAATTATTAATATAAGTATGAAATGGTGAAAGAACGGTTTTAATATACAATATTTATTAGTTATTAAGTAATTAAAGATTAGAAATGTATAAAAATACGAAATAAAAACGCCGATCTGTTGTTACCTTCTGAAGAAAAAAACCTCAA
Organism: Bathynomus jamesi; assembly: GCA_023014485.1. Classification (NCBI taxonomy): domain Eukaryota; kingdom Metazoa; phylum Arthropoda; class Malacostraca; order Isopoda; family Cirolanidae; genus Bathynomus; species Bathynomus jamesi. The sequence continues at coordinate 30,933 of JAJOZX010006375.1, forward strand.
TAATAAAATAGAGATCCATTATAAAATAACGGTCAAATAAAAATTTGAACATATTTTGGGGGACACCCCATACATACATACACAAAACCTATCAGAGGGGGGATAGGAGGACCATTTAACCTCGGTCTCAAGCTTAAGGGGGGGGGGGCTCAAATTTAGAAACTCTCAGGTTTGAATAAATGTTTTGCAGTGAAAGTAATAATTGGGTTTAGCTATGGACCTCAAAAGTTGGAAGTGGCCCGGGCCTCTCTGGACCTCTGAAAGGGCCTATATATATATATATAATAATATATATATATATATATATATAAGTTATATATATATATATATATATATATAAGAGAGAGAGAGAGAGGTTGACAAAAGTAAACAGACGCCTTTGTGTTTTTTGCCAAATTTTTTTGATTTGATTATACTCGTAAAAGTCATTAAATAATAACAAATTTATTGAATCAATAAATGCAAATGGGATTGGAACACGATTTTATATGTCGATTCAATTAGTTTGTTATTAGTTATTAACTTTTATAATCAAGTTAAATAATATTGACAAAAACAAAGGTGTCTGTTTAATTTTATCAACCTTCTCTCTCTCTCTCTCTCTCTCTCTCTGTATATATATATATATATATATATATATATATATATATATATATATATATTCATTTTCATGAAGGTCATTTTAGTGGTAAACACGTAACTATGACAACCACTTTAAGGCGTTTACCCAATAACCCAAATGCTGTCATGGAGGATTTTTTTTCTATTGCTCATTATATTTATTATATTTGAAGCGTTTGTTAAATAGGGAAGTTTTTCTATCTTTTTGTTGTTGAATAGGGAAGTTTTTCTATCTTTTTGTTGTTGAATAGGGAAGTTTTTCTATCTTTTTGTTGTTGAATAGGGAAGTTTTTCTATCTTTTTGTTGTTGAATAGGGAAGTTTTTCTATCTTTTTGTTGTTGAATAGGGAAGTTTTTCTATCTTTTTGTTGTTGAATAGGGAAGTTTTTCTATCTTTTTGTTGTTGAATAGGGAAGTTTTTCTATCTTTTTGTTGTTGAATAGGGAAGTTTTTCTATCTTTTTGTTGTTGAATAGGGAAGTTTTTTCTATCTTTTTGTTGAAAATAAGTAAAATATATTGACATCATTCAAGTTTTGTTCATTCATAAGCAGGCTACGTTGTGGCCAGGTTCATCGTAACACCGCTTCCCGTCGATTAGCGAAATTAAGCGACACTGGGTCTGGAGATAGTTGGATGGGAAACCGTCTTTTGTGTTTAGATTATGTAGCGACACGGGGTTCGGATCCCACGCAAAGCTATAGGTCCACTCTGTCACATGATCTTTAAAGTTACGAGGGAGGTTAAAACAACTGAAAATTTTATCATTATTATTGTTTTGTCCTCGATGATGCTGGTAATAATAATAATAATAATAATAATAATAATGATGATACAGGAGTTGCAGCAATGGGCCGCATTAGTTTGCCTGATCACTGGTCTTCTGACCATTGTAAATACTATTTGTCTTTGGTTTAAACTTCTATATACAGTATATCCTGCCTGAATTTTTAATCTGTTTATTAATTTTTGTATGGTCAGTAAGTGACATTTCTGAACTATTACTTGTTACTTCATACCTATACCGATTAATGTGATTACAGTTACAGTGGAGTACAGTTACAGTGGAGTACGGTTACAGTGGAGTACATTTACAGTGGAATAAGTATTGTTCCTCGTGGTAATGAGCTGCCTACCTCCGATTATGTTAACATTCTTATCTTTTCTTCTGTATTTTTCTTATTTGAGTTCCTGATTCATTGTCCTTCAGAGAAATATGTTTTGTTGTCCTCTGGTCGTATAGGAAAGTTCCTTTTACCCCTTTCCATAGGTACGCTCTCGAATATCTTTGCAATATCTTTTTGGATTTAGCAAGTTTTGCGCTAAAGTCGAGAAAAATTCTCAATTTAACCTTTCTTTACTAACTGTTGGTCATTATTATTATCATTATTATTATTATTATTATTATTATTATTATTATTATTATTATTATTATTATTTATGGTCAGCTTCTAATTTAATATATTTTTGAGAAATCTCCAAATTTCTAAAGAAATTTCTCGGACATTGAGAAACTTTCTTCAAGACAATGCTTGATAAAAACGAAAATATCGCCCATATACTTCACTTTACAAAACTAATTATTTTTTTAAAATACAAAATGATGAAACTATTATTATATACCGTATGTAAAATTCAATATTACAAAATTTTCTAGATTAACAAGATTTTCCTAAAATAACTGCAAAAAAATTCACTTTTCTACGTGAAGGTCAAAATACAGGGTGTACATAAAGTCAGGATCTATTTTTGTGAAGCACTTGGAAATTATATGGAATTCAATCATAAAATGATAAAGTGGTAACATTTATTAAATAATTAAGAGTAGGATTCGACGTGACGCCCATCAGTATCCCTGCACAGCTCAAATCGTTCCGCAGCATTTCTGAACACATTCTGGAGCATTTGCGGGGTTATGTTATCTGCAGCAGTTCGTATACGTGTACGTAAGTTTTCAACACTCGTAATCTTCGTCTGATAGACGTGCGATTTGATAAAGCCCCATGCAAAGAAATCTAAAGGGGTTAAATCTGGTGATCTCGCTGGCTAAGGTCTGTTGCTTCCGCGTCCGATCCAGCGATTTGGAAAACGTCCATTTAGATAATCCTGAACAATTTTGGCATAGTGACAAGGAGCACCATCATGTTGATAGACGACGGTACTAACAATCCTATCCCGTCGTCTATCAACATGATGGTGCTCCTTGTCACTATGCCAAAATTGTTCAGGATTATCTAAATGGACGTTTTCCAAATCGCTGGATCGGACGCGGAAGCAACTTAAGACCTTGGCCAGCGAGATCACCAGATTTAACCCCTTTAGATTTCTTTGCATGGGGCTTTATCAAATCGCACGTCTATCAGACGAAGATTACGAGTCTTGAAAACTTACGTACACGTATACGAACTGCTGCAGATAACATAACCCCGCAAATGCTCCAGAATGTGTTTAGAAATGCTGCGGAACGATTTGAGCTGTGCAGGGATACTGATGGGCGTCACGTCGAATCCTACTCTTAATTATTTAATAAATGTTACCACTTTATCATTTTATGATTGAATTCCATATAATTTCCAAGTGCTTCACAAAAATAGATCCTGACTTTATGTACACCCTGTATGATAATAAAAACCCACTCTAATAGAGAGAGTTTATTTCCACAACAGTTTCGATGCCCACTGGCATCGAAACTGTTGTGGAAATAAACTCTCTCTATTAGAGTGGGTTTTTATTATCATATTTTCCTAAAAGTTTAACGTTTTTCCTCATTATGTAGCTCTACATTTGTCAGTTAAAAACATTGAAGAAATATTCCATTTCGTTATATTTGATATTTATTTCTGGATTATTTTCTTTTAATCAGTAGCGATTCCGCCACTTTCAAAATGTGAAAGCAATTTGGTTTATATTCGTATAATATTGAAAAATACTTTAAAATGGTGTTATCCGGTTTTTTTATAGTCTTTTTACAAATGTTTGTGAATTTTCCTCGGTTTATACTTGTGTTGAAGCGTTCTGCGGTGTAGTGTGTTCGTGGTGCAACCAATATAAGAGAAGTTACATCCTTCTTCTGACCATCTAAATTGGTACACCACGTTCGAACTTTTACTCCCACAACACAAATTTTCTAGTTGAAAAATATGTCGATATGCGTTGAGGTTTGTAGTAACTACTAACATGGGCGTCGATCGTGGGGGGACGGGGGGGGGGACATGTCCCCTCCACTATTTTATGGGGCGGGACATGTCCCCTCCACTATTTTATGGGGCGGGACATGTCCCCTCCACTGCTTTATGTGGGGGGTGACAACATACCAATTGTCCCCCCCCCCCTCCACTTTTTCGGTGGTCTGCGTAGAAGAATGTCTTTAAGGTTTACACAGAATCTGAAGCCGAATTAATCCTACGTTAGGATTAATTCGGCCTCAAATTGAGAAGCGATCGACGCCC
>JAJOZX010006375.1:40000-75000 GCA_023014485.1 Bathynomus jamesi
CTTTCTAAGGAAAATGTGATACATTATTTTCTAACCTTAAACTTTTTCCCAAATATTTCCAGTTTAATTATGATCCAAAAGTCACACAACACACACACACACACACACACACACACACACACACACACACACACACACACACACACACAAATAGCAGATATAAAATATAATTTAAAATGCTATTTTTGCCTCTGCATTTTTAGTTTTTTATGGCAATTGCATTTAAAATTTTGCTCCACTGAAATTTTATCCCTTCTCCAAAACTCATTTACGTGAGTTCGAGCATCGTTCTCTAAAACTCATTTACGTGAGTTCGAGCATCGTTCTCTAAAACTCATTTACGTGAGTTGGAGCATCGTTCTCTAAAACTCATTTACGTGAGTTGGAGCATCGTTCTCTAAAACTCATTTACGTGAGTTGGAGCATCGTTCTCTAAAACTCATTTACGTGAGTTCGAGCATCGTTCTCTAAAACTCATTTACGTGAGTTCGAGAATCGTTCTCTAAAACTCATTTACGTGAGTTCGAGCATCGTTCTCTAAAACTCATTTACGTGAGTTCGAGCATCGTTCTCTAAAACTCATTTACGTGAGTTCGAGCATCGTTCTCTAAAACTCATTTACGTGAGTTGGAGCATCGTTCTCTAAAACTCATTTACGTGAGTTGGAGCATCGTTCTCTAAAACTCATTTACGTGAGTTGGAGCATCGTTCTCTAAAACTCATTTACGTGAGTTCGAGCATCGTTCTCTAAAACTCATTTACGTGAGTTCGAGAATCGTTCTCTAAAACTCATTTACGTGAGTTCGAGCATCGTTCTCTAAAACTCATTTACGTGAGTTGGAGCATCGTTCTCTAAAACTCATTTACGTGAGTTCGGAGCATCGTTCTCTAAAACTCATTTACGTGAGTTCGAGCATCGTTCTCTAAAACTCATTTACGTGAGTTGGAGCATCGTTCTCTAAAACTCATTTACGTGAGTTCGAGCATCGTTCTCTAAAACTCATTTACGTGAGTTTGAGCATCGTTCTCTAAAACTCATTTACGTGAGTTGGAGCATCGTTCTCTAAAACTCATTTACGTGAGTTGGAGCATCGTTCTCTAAAACTCATTTACGTGAGTTCGAGCATCGTTCTCTAAAACTCATTTACGTGAGTTGGAGCATCGTTCTCTAAAACTCATTTACGTGAGTTCGAGCATCGTTCTCTAAAACTCATTTACGTGAGTTGGAGCATCGTTCTCTAAAACTCATTTACGTCAGTTGGAGCATCGTTCTCTAAAACTCATTTACGTGAGTTCGAGCATCGTTCTCTAAAACTCATTTACGTGAGTTGGAGCATCGTTCTCTAAAACTCATTTACGTGAGTTCGAGCATCGTTCTCTAAAACTCATTTACGTGAGTTGGAGCATCGTCTCTAAAACTCATTTACGTGAGTTGGAGCATCGTTCTCTAAAACTCATTTACGTGAGTTCGAGCATCGTTCTCTAAAACTCATTTACGTGAGTTCGAGCATCGTTCTCTAAAACTCATTTACGTGAGTTCGAGCATCGTTCTCTAAAACTCATTTACGTGAGTTCGCGCATCGTTCTCTAAAACTCATTTACGTGAGTTCGAGCATCGTTCTCTAAAACTCATTTACGTGAGTTGGAGCATCGTTCTCTAAAACTCATTTACGTGAGTTCGAGCATCGTTCTCTAAAACTCATTTACGTGAGTTGGAGCATCGTTCTCTAAAACTCATTTACGTGAGTTGGAGCATCGTTCTCTAAAACTCATTTACGTGAGTTCGAGCATCGTTCTCTAAAACTCATTTACGTGAGTTGGAGCATCGTTCTCTAAAACTCATTTACGTGAGTTCGAGCATCGTTCTCTAAAACTCATTTACGTGAGTTGGAGCATCGTTCTCTAAAACTCATTTACGTGAGTTGGAGCATCGTTCTCTAAAACTCATTTACGTGAGTTGGAGCATCGTTCTCTAAAACTCATTTACGTGAGTTGGAGCATCGTTCTCTAAAACTCATTTACGTGAGTTCGAGCATCGTTCTCTAAAACTCATTTACGTGAGTTCGAGCATCGTTCTCTAAAACTCATTTACGTGAGTTGGAGCATCGTTCTCTAAAACTCATTTACGTGAGTTGGAGCATCGTTCTCTAAAACGCATTTACGTGAGTTCGAGCATCGTTCTCTAAAACTCATTTACGTGAGTTGGAGCATCGTTCTCTAAAACTCATTTACGTGAGTTCGAGCATCGTTCTCTAAAACTCATTTACGTGAGTTGGAGCATCGTTCTCTAAAACTCATTTACGTGAGTTGGAGCATCGTTCTCTAAAACTCATTTACGTGAGTTCGAGCATCGTTCTCTAAAACTCATTTACGTGAGTTCGAGCATCGTTCTCTAAAACTCATTTACGTGAGTTGGAGCATCGTTCTCTAAAACTCATTACGTGAGTTCGAGCATCGTCTCTAAAACTCATTTACGTGAGTTGGAGCATCGTTCTCTAAAACTCATTTACGTGAGTTGGAGCATCGTTCTCTAAAACTCATTTACGTGAGTTCGAGCATCGTTCTCTAAAACTCATTTACGTGAGTTGGAGCATCGTTCTCTAAAACTCATTTACGTGAGTTCGAGCATCGTTCTCTAAAACTCATTTACGTGAGTTGGAGCATCGTTCTCTAAAACTCATTTACGTGAGTTGGAGCATCGTTCTCTAAAACTCATTTACGTGAGTTCGAGCATCGTTCTCTAAAACTCATTTACGTGAGTTGGGCATCGTTCTCTAAAACTCATTTACGTGAGTTCGAGCATCGTTCTCTAAAACTCATTTACGTGAGTTGGAGCATCGTTCTCTAAAACTCATTTACGTGAGTTCGAGCATCGTTCTCTAAAACTCATTTACGTGAGTTGGAGCATCGTTCTCTAAAACTCATTTACGTGAGTTCGAGCATCGTTTCTAAACTCATTTACGTGAGTTCGAGCATCGTTCTCTAAAACTCATTTACGTGAGTTGGAGCATCGTTCTCTAAAACTCATTCGTGAGTTCGAGCATCGTTCTCTAAAACTCATTTACGTGAGTTGGAGCATCGTTCTCTAAAACTCATTTACGTGAGTTGAGCATCGTTCTCTAAAACTCATTACGTGAGTTCGAGCATCGTTCTCTAAAACTCATTACGTGAGTTGGAGCAGCGTTCTCTAAAACTCATTTACGTGAGTTCGAGCATCGTTCTCTAAAACTCATTTACGTGAGTTGGAGATCATTCTCTAAAACTCATTTACGTGAGTCGAGCATCGTTTCTAAAACTCATTTACGTGAGTTGGAGCATCGTTCTCTAAAACTCATTTACGTGAGTTGGAGCATCGTTCTCTAAAACTCATTTACGTGAGTTCGAGCATCGTTCTCAAAAACTCATTTACGTGAGTTCGAGCATCGTTCTCTAAAACTCATTTACGGAGTTCGAGCATCGTTCTCTAAAAACTCATTTACGTGAGTTCGAGCATCGTTCTCTAAAACTCATTTACGTGAGTTCGAGCATCGTTCTCTAAAACTCATTTACGTGAGTTGGAGCATCGTTCTCTAAAACTCATTTACGTGAGTTCGAGCATCGTTCTCTAAAACTCATTTACGTGAGTTGGAGCATCGTTCTCTAAACTCATTTACGTGAGTTGGAGCATCGTTCTCTAAAACTCATTTACGTGAGTTCGAGCATCGTTCTCTAAAACTCATTTACGTGAGTTGGAGCATCGTTCTCTAAAACTCATTTACGTGAGTTCGAGCATCGTTCTCTAAAACTCATTTACGTGAGTTGGAGCATCGTTCTCTAAAAACTCATTTACGTGAGTTGGAGCATCGTTCTCTAAAACTCATTTACGTGAGTTGGAGCATCGTTCTCTAAAACTCATTTACGTGAGTTCGAGCATCGTTCTCTAAAACTCATTTACGTGAGTTCGAGCATCGTTCTCTAAAACTCATTTACGTGAGTTCGAGCATCGTTCCTCTAAAACTCATTTACGTGAGTTCGAGCATCGTTCTCTAAAACTCATTTACGTGAGTTGGAGCATCGTTCTCTAAAACGCATTTACGTGAGTTGGAGCATCGTTCTCTAAAACTCATTTACGTGAGTTCGAGCATCGTTCTCTAAAACTCATTTACGTGAGTTGGAGCATCGTTCTCTAAAACTCATTTACGTGAGTTGGAGCATCGTTCTCTAAAACTCATTTACGTGAGTTCGAGCATCGTTCTCTAAAACTCATTTACGTGAGTTCGAGCATCGTTCTCTAAAACTCATTTACGTGAGTTGGAGCATGGTTCTCTAAAACTCAATTACGTGAGTTCGAGCATCGTTCTCTAAAACTCATTTACGTGAGTTGGAGCATCGTTCTCTAAACTCATTTACGTGAGTTGGAGCATCGTTCTCTAAAACTCATTTACGTGAGTTCGAGCATCGTCTTAAAACTCATTTACGTGAGTTGGAGCATCGTTCTCTAAAACTCATTTACGTGAGTTCGAGCATCGTTCTCTAAAACTCATTTACGTGAGTTGGAGCATCGTTCTCTAAAACTCATTTACGTGAGTTGGAGCATCGTTCTCTAAAACTCATTTACGTGAGTTCGAGCATCGTTCTCTAAAACTCATTTCGTGAGTTGGAGCATCGTTCTCTAAAACTCATTTACGTGAGTTCGAGCATCGTTCTCTAAACTCATTTACGTGAGTTGGAGCATCGTTCTCTAAAACTCATTTACGTGAGTTCGAGCATCGTTCTCTAAAACTCATTTACGTGAGTTGGAGCATCGTTCTCTAAAACTCATTTACGTGAGTTCGAGCATCGTTCTCTAAAACTCATTTACGTGAGTTCGAGCATCGTTCTCTAAAACTCATTTACGTGAGTTGGAGCATCGTTCTCTAAAACTCATTTACGTGAGTTCGAGCATCGTTCTCTAAAACTCATTTACGTGAGTTGGAGCATCGTTCTCTAAAACTCATTTACGTGAGTTCGAGCATCGTTCTCTAAAACTCATTTACGTGAGTTGGAGCATCGTTCTCTAAAACTCATTTACGTGAGTTGGAGCATCGTTCTCTAAAACTCATTTACGTGAGTTCGAGCATCGTTCTCTAAAACTCATTTACGTGAGTTGGCATCGTTCTCTAAAACTCATTACGTGAGTTGGAGCATCGTTTCTCTAAAACTCATTTACGTGAGTTCGAGCATCGTTCTCTAAAACTCATTTACGTGAGTTCGAGCATCGTTCTCTAAAACTCATTTACGTGAGTTGGAGCATCGTTCTCTAAAACTCATTTACGTGAGTTCGAGCATCGTTCTCTAAAACTCATTTACGTGAGTTCGAGCATCGTTCTCTAAAACTCATTTACGTGAGTTGGAGCATCGTTCTCTAAAACTCATTTTCGTGAGTGCGAGCATCGTTCTCTAAAACTCATTTTCGTGAGTTGGAGCATCGTTCTCTAAAACTAATTTACGTGAGTTCGAGCATCGTTCACTAAAACTCATTTTCGTGAGTTCGAGCATCGTTCTCTAAAACTCATTTACGTGAGTTCGAGCATCGTTCTCTAAAACTAATTTACGTGAATTCGAGCATCGTTCTCTAAAACTCATTTACATGAGTTCGAGCATCGTTTCTAAAACTCATTTACGTGAGTTCGAGCATCGTGCTTATATGTAGTTGAATTTTGTAGTTCAGTTGACTGTTTCTGGTGTTTAATAAGGTCACGTTGTAAGTGAACTTTAATTGTGATATACTGTATATATATATATATATATATATATATATATACAGAAAAAAGCTTTCCGCAACCTTCTGTAAATAGAACTATTGTCTTCTATTTTCTCATTTCACTCAGAAAAGAAGTTTTGAAGACCATATCTTCTATACCAAAAGAAGTTTTGCATTTTTAAAAATGGATTTATTCTATCATCTGAAAAAAAAGCTTTGCTACCCAAAAAGAAGAAAAGAGTTCTTAAGAATACACCCTCAAAAAGAAGTTTTAAGTTCTAAATTAAGAACGTTTTATTTTGATTACTTATATATATAGGTGGCCTAGTGGTTAAGGCGCTGGGCTGCTGATGGGGCGTGGTTCGGATTCCACGTTAAACTGTAGGTCTAAGGTGGAGTGAAAAGCTTGACCTTCGTCAGAATGAACAATTCGGGCGGAAGCTAACCAAAGGTGTGTATATATATATATATATATATATATATATTCATCTTTTCTAATAATGACTTATACACTATGACGGCATAAAATAACTTTATTCTCTTTACGTTTCCCATACTTTGTACACTGAATCACGTTCTAGTATTTGGACATCTTCCGTATTCAATGTATGGTAAATTTTTAGTAATAAGGTTGTGGTGTTATGTAGTATAAACATTATTATTCAACCATATTCATCCATACGTCACGTTTTCCCGTCATTAATTCCCTTGATCATTATCCTATATAAATTTATTAAATATTCATTTTTTCTCGTTCGTTCGAAAACGCAAAAATACGTTCTCGTATTATTTTTTTAATTATTTTTTTTCAAGTGCGTTCACCCCCTCAAGATATTCATAAATGCTTACTAAGATCGAATTCCGCTCACGACGACAGATTCGAACGCCTCAAAGATAAAATATCTCCGTTCGCTCTGATTTCAAATTTATAACATATTATAACATATTTGTTATATCATGTGTGTCATGTCTCATGTACTTGTGTTGTACTAATAACCATATATAATAACCATCTTGTATAACCATCTAGTATAACCATATAGTATAACCATATATAAATATATAAAAACACTAAGAATGGTAAACGACGTAATGTACTTCATTGAAACTGTAATTAAATGTAATGATTTAATATATACGGTAATGTAAGAATGTACTTAAAATGGAAGTGTAATAAACAATAAGTGAATATGAAAGTAATCCATAATTGTAATCGTAATTGTAATGAACCAAAATTAATACGTACTCAGTCGTGTACTTAATTTGTACTTATGTGTACTATTACGAAATGATTCGCCTTCATAAATGTAGACTCGGCGAAAAATACGATTAGTTTTTATTTTTATTTTTTTATATTTTTAGTTGAAATTTTTCAAACCATCTGATCATGTGTTTCAAAGGGGGAAACTTAACCTTCCGACTGTCTTCCCCCCAAACATTTAATTGTTTATATTATACATGTATTTGTAAAATTAGAGCACTTCTTCATTAGACTTCTTCATTAAGTCACTTCTTCATCAAGTCACTTCATTATAGCACTTCATTACGAGCCTCCCTTGTTAGCAGCCTTGCTGCGAGGAGGGGGCAGAGGCCCCTTGCCTCCTTAACTTTTTAGATTCCGGTCTGAGCCATGGTCGAAAGAGGTCGAACCTCTACCCCTGTAAATTCAGAGAACTAACTGTACATTTTTAGAAGTAAATTACAGCAAGAGAAACTTTTTATTTTCCCCTTCGAGCCTTGTTCTCTTCAGGAACTTAGTCAGTTAAGTCGACAAGTTATAAAAGAAAAGTCGATAAGTTTTAGTATCAGAGAAAGTATCAGAGAAAGTATCAGAGTATTATAGAAAGAGAAGAATTAAAAATTGGCGACCCTTTGCCCAAATTAAGAGACAACCCAAGCACCATAGAAGATATTGGCATAACAGTCTGGCGAGTCTGTAGCCAAGAGTTTAACCAGAGGCGACCGAAAAAATTAGAATGTTATAGAAGAAATATCCGTTGCTTGCCTCCTAACTAGAACCTCCGTCTATGGCCCTGGGGTGGTTCGGATCGACGGGGGTTCTAGTTAGGAGGCAAGCAACGGATATTTCTTCTATAACATTCTAATTCTTTTCGGTCGCCTCTGGTTAAACTCTTGGCTACAGACTCGCCAGACTGTTATGCCAATATCTGCTTGGGTTGTCTCTTAATTTGGGCAAAGGGTCGCCAATTTTTAATTCTTCTCTTTCTATAATACTCTGATACTTTCTCTGATACTTTCTCTGATACTAAAACTTATCGACTTTTCTTTTATAACTTGTCGACTTAACTGACTAAGTTCCTGAAGAGAACAAGGCTCGAAGGGGAAAATAAAAAGTTTCTCTTGCTGTAATTTACTTCTAAAAATGTACAGTTAGTTCTCTGAATTTACAGGGGTAGAGGTTCGACCTCTTTCGACCATGGCTCAGGCCGGAATCTAAAAAGTTAAGGAGGCAAGGGGCCTCTGCCCCCTCCTCGCAGCAAGGCTGCTAACAAGGGAGGCTCGTAATGAAGTGCTATAATGAAGTGACTTGATGAAGAAGTGACTTAATGAAGAAGTCTAATGAAGAAGTGCTCTAATTTTACAAATACATGTATAATATAAACTTAAATGTTTGGGGGGGGAAGACAGTCGAAGGTTAAGTTTCCCCCTTTGAAACACATGATCAGATGGTTTGAAAAATTTCAACTAAAAATAATAAAAAAAATAAAAATAAAAACTAATCGTATTTTTCGCCGAGTCTACATTTATGAAGGCGATATCATTTCGTAATAGTACACATAAGTACAAATTAAGTACACGACTGAGTACGTATTAATTTTGGTTCATTACAATTACGATTACAATTATGGATTACTTCTATTCACTTATTGTTTAATTACACTTCCATTTTAAAGTACATTCTTACATTACCGTATATATTAAATCATTACATTTAATTACAGTTTCAATGAAGTACATTACGTCGTTTACCATTCTTACAGTTTTTATATATATATATGGTTATACTATATGGTTATACTAGATGGTTATACTAGATGGGTTAATATGGTTATTAGTACAACACAAGTACATGAGACATGACACACATGATATAACATAATATGTTATAATATGTTATAAATTTGAAATCAGAGCGAACGGAGATATTTTATCTTTGAGGCGTTCGAATCTGTCGTCGTGAGCGGAATTCGATCTTAGTAAGCATTTATGAATATCTTGAGGGGTGAACGCACTTGAAAAAAAATAATTAAAAAAATAATACGAGAACGTATTTTTGCGTTTTCGAACGAACGAGAAAAAATGAATATTTAATAAAATTTATATAGGATAATGATCAAGGGGAATTAATGACGGGGAAAACGTGACGTATGGATGAATATGGTTGAATAATAATGTTTATACTACATAACACCACAACCTTATTACTAAAGAATTTACCATACATTGAATACGGAAGATGTCCAAATACTAAGAACGTGATTCAGTGTACAAAGTATGGGAAACGTAAGAGAATAAAGTTATTTATGACGTTATAGTGTATAAGTCATTATTAGAAAAGATGAAATTAGAGAAAACAGTAATGAATAAAGAAGTATAAATCGAAATTCTATCCAAAACTCGCTTAGGCGATTTGGTTTCTTATGTGAAAATGGACATTCGAACATAAAAACTATACGAACATAAGTACTGCATGAAGACAATGAATCCATATAATGATGGTATAGGAATTGTTCATTGTTCACTTTTACATATATATGAAAATTATTTCACGAAAGTAACACGTGAAAAAATATTTATGATGAATAAAACCACGAAGGAAAGGAAACACAAAAAGGTGCTCAAGCGCTTTCGTCTAATGACATCCTCAGGAACACTCATTAGACGAAAGCGCTTGAGCACCTTTTGTGTTTCCTTTCCTTCGTGGTTTTATTCATTATATATATATATATATATATATATATATATATATATATAAACGAAAGGCCTTGGAATCGTTTTTCATATCTCCGTGTGGGTGTCTTATATATACAGGGTGTCCCAAAATGAATATATCAAAAACAAATTTTAATTATATATTTTATTAGTCTAGAGATCAGCAAAATCTAAATGACATATTCCGAAAGGTTATGTCTAATTTGATTCAGTTAATAAACTTGCGCATGTCTCTTCCATCATTACTTATAATTAATCTTGTTCCGAGTTAAAATCCTGAAAAAACGTTTCCCAATATAGCTTCAGGAGTGGACATGACACCGTTAATAATAAATTAGTTATAGCTAATGATAAAAGCCATGTAGAAATTTATTAAATGTGTTTTTAAACTTATAACCTTTCCGAATATATGTTAATTTCGATTTTACTTGTATCTCAGTAATAAATATAACATTAAGATTTGTTTTTGGTATATTCACTTTGGGAGAACATATATATATATATATATATAGTCATAAATTCTATGGTCCAAATGAGTTCATCCATGACGAATTACTTCTCTATGTTAATCCAAAATTCCTTAGTCATATAATCGCAGAGTGTTTCATTTCTCTTGTTATGCATTGCATATCAATCATGTAATCTCGTAATCTCATGCAATCATTATATCATGCAATCATTTTTTACCTCTTCCACCCACCTCCGTGGAAGTTTAAGTGCAACGCAGACGACATTCCACAGTTCAGCATCACGCCATCTGAAGTAAGCGTTTATAGGAATGCATTTTCTCCCATTTGTTTAATTTAAATTTTACTGAAACCCTTTTCCCATTCCCATAGGTAAAACACGGTTGTCTCAACCTCTATACCACCCTTTCTCTTCCTGAACATTTACAATCTAAATCTCAGCCTCCTCTGATCAGTATTTAACTTATTATAAAAATTACTGAAATCATTTCTTTCAACCTTCGTAAAATTCATTCATTTATATTTCCCTTTCCAACTAAATCCTTTTGTAGGGAACTTAACTTAACGTAATGCCCGCCATTCCGGCGCCTCTAGGCCGGACAATTATGCTAAATTATCAAAAAGAAAAATCCCGACTTCGCAGAAACTATTTCGAGTTTTATTGGTTTACCCCTGGGAGTTTTCCCCCCGAGTCAAAATTTTCCAATCACGATTGTAATTTAAGTATATTTCCGCCCAATTCTTAATGTAATGTAGTGTTATAGACGATTACAGTTAAGCTCCTCCCGATAAGAGGTGGCACTTAAGCCGCATCGTCTCCGCCTAACCCGAGGTTATTTAAACTCTGAGATCATCGAAGACGGAGTTCTTTGCTTTTCCCCCCGTGCTTTATCAACGCAGGCTCTATGATCGATTGTTTAGTGACGCTACATCCTCTTGGAAATTATTAAACCTCTGCTTCAGTAGTAAATTTTATAAACAGTAAAACTGTAACTTTGTTCAGTTTTTAACTTGCTTTAATTTAGTCGTCAAATTCAGTTTATTGTTATTCTTAGCCATAGTTTTAAGGTTTTATCCTAAGTATTAACTTAAGTAATATTTACATTTCACTTCTTCCAAATTTCTCCAAAAAAAAATGATCGAATCGCTCGGTAACTTCAACTGAGGCTTTAATGTTTTTAGAAATTTGTTAATTTTCATTTGTGAACTCTAACTGAAATAATTAAATCAAAGAAGCGAACTTCAGTGTTTCCATTCACCGTAAAAATACCTGACTAGCATAATTCTTATACGTAAATTATACGCATTACCTCGCGAAAGAGTCAGACGTTTTACTAGAAAGTAACATTCCGAAAGGACATAATTACCCGAAGTAAGAGTGGTAAAAAAATCTAAATTTATTGAAAAAGTTGAGAGTGTCAAAGAGGATAAACTGTAACGCAGAAAGTATTCTTCTTGGTTCCATAATTCCGAGAGTAACGTTGTCGAGACTTCTTACGGATACAATTCCGTCTACAGACAAGGGAACCCTCCAACTGGATTCATGCCACCAACGAATTCCTACGTTCGAGCAGCAAACCCGGTCGACATATATATATATATATATATATGTGTGTGTGTGTGTGTGTGTGTGTGTGTGTGTGTGTGTGATGAAAATAACCACGAAGGAAAAAGGAAAGACAGAATGGTGCTCAAGCGCTTTCGTCTAATGACATCCTCAGAAACACTAAAATAAATAACAAGTTCGAGACTATATATAGGTCACACAAAAAATAAAAAATAACAATGAAAATAGAAATAAAATTGTAGGAGGAGTATACAAAGTTATAAGGAAAAACTACCAGAGTTTTAGCACTTTGCCCCTCTCGTCTAAATCCGTTCTGAACGAGTTCAAAACAACAGGATCAAGCGAAAAAAGGCCCTGGCTAATGTTAAAATTATTTGTAAGTTGAATAATGGCAGACTCAAGAATATTTCTATTAACGTTGTTGCTTGAGTGAAACAAAATTGAAACATTATTCCAATCAATACAGTGGGATAACTCTGACAAATGGACAAAAAGCGTGTACGGAAAATTCCCAGTCGGAATATTGCCAGGCGGAAAATTGCCAGTCGGAAAATTGCCAGTGGGGAAAATTGCCAGTGAGAATATTGCCAGGCGGAAAATTGCCAGTGACAAAAATATGTAAAAATTTAGAAAGTAAGAATAAAGTAATTGAGAAAAAGGACGTGTGTGTGTTTGTGTGTCGTGTGTGTGTTCCAGCCATAACTCCAAAATGGAAGCAGTTACAAACATGAACCTCACACACATATTGATTAGGTCCCCAGATTGTGCACCTGGGTGTTAATAAATAAATAATTAATTTTAAAAAATTAATGACGTCATCAAGATCATTACGTCATATATATTATATATATATATATATATATATATATAATATATATATATATATATATCGAAACCTATGGTAAAATTATTGAATACCCGGTTAGGTTCATTGAATGCCAGGTTTGGTCCTCTGTACGCCCTTGACGATTGGTTAGGTTAAGTCGTGATATTTTCGTTAGCTTTAACGAAAAGGCTTTAGCTCAGACCAAGAAATTGCACTTCGAAAGAGGGGAAGAGAGACATACTGCCAAAAAGTACAAAAATATCAATGACAGATTGGAGAAAGTCATCCGTCAGTATAATGAAGAAGATAAATTGACATTTCTTCGATCTATTGCTTATAATCTTCATACTTTTTGAGGCTTTCCTTTCCTTAACAAGTTTTAGCATTTTAAAATTTAAATAATAATATTTTAATAAATAAATCCTTTTTGTGAATTTTAGTTTTTTTCTCACTGGCAATATTCCGGCTGGCAATATTCTCACTGGCAATTTTCCCCACTGGCAATTTTCCGGCTGGCAATTTTCCGCCTGGAAATTTTCGGCTGGCAATGTTCCTACTTCCGACAAAAAGGGCACTGAACGACTGTCCCGTTCTAACGGAATATTGATGCTGTTTTACACGTGTGTGCAAATCCTTTCCCGTCTGTCCAATGTAAAAGGAATCACATTGTTTACAACCAATTTTATAGATAATGCCTGAATTATTGGTAGGGCTATTTTTTACTATGATATTTTTCACAATATTGTTATATGAAAATACTACATTAATATTCAAAAGTTTAAGTACATTAGCAATGCCTAAACAGCCTGGGAAAAATGGAAGTATTAAAATATTCTTCACACGATAGAAAGCTCATTTTGCCTTGTTAAGACAAGATTCCAAAAAGCCAGGTGGCTAACACAAATCACTTGCAATACTGTTGATTTTTTTCTAATTCGGCATCCATGTATTCCGGACTGGCGATCCTAAGAGCGCTGAGAAACATTGAAGAAAATATGGCTTTCTTGATGGGGGTGTCATGTCCGGAGTGAAAGTCTACGTAGGATAAATTGTTTGTTTTTTCCGATAAATACTAAACTTAAAACCTGGGCTTTCCCTATGTACACGCACATCCAAAAACGGGATTGAGTTGTTTACTCCGGACATGACATCCCCATCAAGAAAGCCATATTTTCTTCAATGTCTCTCAGCGCTCTTAGGATCGCCAGTCCAGAATACATGGATGCCGAATTAGAAAAAATCAACAGTATTGGAGGTGATTTGTGTTACCCACCTGGTTTTTTGGAATCTTGTCTTAACAAGGCAAAACGAACTTTCTATCGCACTTTGTCGAAGAATATTTTAGTACTTCCATTTTTCCCAGGCTTTTTAGGCATTGCTAATGTACTTAAACTTTTGAATATTAATGTAGCATTTTCATATGAAAATATTGTGAAAAATATCTTGGTAAAAAATAGCCCTACCAATAAATTCAGGCATTATCTATAAAATTGGTTGTAAACAATGTGATTCCTTTTACATTGGACAGAAGGGAAAGGATTTGCACACACGTGTAAAACAGCATCAATATTCCGTTAGAACGGGACAGTCGTCCAATGCCCTTTTCGTCCATTTGTCAGAGTTATCCCACTGTATTGATTGGAATAATGCTTCAATTTTGTTTCACTCAAGCAACATTGTTAATAGAAACATTCTTGAGTCTGCCATTATTCAACTTACAAATAATTTTAACATTAGCCAGGACCCTTTTTCGCTTGATCCTGTTGTTTTGAATTCGTTCAGAACGGATTTAGACGAGAGGGGCAAAGTGCTAAAACTCTGGTAGTTTTTCCTTATAAATTTGTATACTCCTCCTACAATTTTTATTTTTCTATTTTATTTTTATTTTTTTATTTTTTGTGTGACCTATATATAGTTTCGAACTTGTTATTTATTTCAGTGTTTCTGAGGATGTCATTAGACGAAAGCACTTGAGCACCATTCTGTGTGTCCTTTTTCCTTCGTGGTTATTTTCATCATAAATATTATTCACGTGTTACTTTCGTGAAATAATTTTCATATATATATATGGACACCTTTTCACCGGCTAACAAAACCATAATTTCAAGAATAACTAAATAAAACTGAAATCACATTGATGTGTCCTCCATTATTACCAATGACCAAGTGTCGCCTTGTGCCCGAGCGGGGACGTTTAGTTGACGAAGTTTACACACAAAATATTCAGGATGTCACTCAACTTCGAGAGTGCATTTTAACAGTATAGATCAAGACACCATTTGTACAAGGCTACAATTGGTCATTGATAATAATGGAAGAAACGTTGAACACTCGCTGCGTTGATATTTTATTAATTCAATTTGTTTTTGTCCATTGTAAACTTCTTTGGTGTTCAGCTGAATCTCGACTTTATTTTCTGACAACTATTGTTCAAGTTCGATTTATAAAAAGACTACTCATCCGATTTAAACAAACTACCTCTCATTTTAAGGACAATATTATAAAGGATTTAATGTGATTTCTGCTTTATTTAGTTTTCCTTGGGATTGTGGTTTTGCTGGCCCGGTGAAAAAGGTGGCCACGTTTTTGGACACATTACGACTTCTGATCGAGTGAGGCCCATGGTGTAGTGGTTATCATATCTGACCGGCAATCGGAAGATCCCGGGTTCGATTCCAGGGTGGTTACCTCATTTGTTCGTTCTCCCTCCTCATCTTGCGCGGAATGTTCTTCTATACAAGCGTCGTTCTTTACGTTGATATATATATATATATATATATAATATATATATATATATATATATTATATATGATAATTTAAAACTCTTTTCCGGAATCTGGAATTCTT
The DNA here is from genome assembly GCA_023014485.1 of Bathynomus jamesi. Classification (NCBI taxonomy): domain Eukaryota; kingdom Metazoa; phylum Arthropoda; class Malacostraca; order Isopoda; family Cirolanidae; genus Bathynomus; species Bathynomus jamesi. The sequence goes on from JAJOZX010006375.1 coordinate 55,384, forward strand.
ACCTCGAGGAATTTCACTTTCAGTTCGTGAACGAGAATGGGAATTACCGACAAATGGGAAGTAATGTTTCGTACTCACTCGTAAACCAAAACTAAAATAACTGTAAACGTTTCTTTATCACTAAACACATTTATCATATTCAGATAAGTAGTTTAATCCATAATCCTATTACGTAAACATGTCTTTAGTTTGTATTAGAGATGCTCCTGTTTTCTATATACTTCCTGGTGTATGATTCATCAGGAGCAAGATACAACTGCGAGTTTATATTCAGGCCTGTATATCCTTTAAAGATAAAAAGTAAGGCGAAGGCATTGCGCGAAAGAACAAGCTTTATTTGAACAACCGTTTCGAGACTTATCCCAACATCGATATCATAAATGGAATGACCCACGTAAAATTGTAGGTCCCCTCCACCACCACGGAGGACATACACAATACACAATTACGAACACAGTTAGGTAGACCAGCCATGAGTGGATCCTAGGGTCTTTGTTGGTCTGAAACATTATAACATTATAACATGACAGTAAAATATAAAAGTTGAAATTCTACCAAAACACAATTAAATATTTGAACTTTTTGACTTTTGCCAAATCCTGACCATTCACCAACGAGAAAGAGATCGTGTAGCTACCTGTAATATCGTCTTAACTATGGATAATTTTGAAATTATATTTTCTGTAAATATCGTTTGTGATTTACGATTTGTTGAATCTCCGCACAATTCGCCATTTAAAACCTAATTTAAGTGACTGTCTTACATCACACCCATTAAAAATTGATATTTTTGGTAGTTATGATGGCTTTGAACTATTGTTTAAGATCAACCTGCATGGGGTCGAACCCTCTACAGCATCCCGCCTCACTTGCGGGTTTTGATGGAGGTGAGAGAGTTTAATTTTAATTGGTTTTTGATATACTGTATTTTTAACTTTTATATTTCATCGTAATTCATTTTTTTAATTATACTGATGATACGTTTTGTCCTGACACGCTTATTTGAATAAAACATAGTTTCTCACCGGCTTGGCTTTACTCTCTCTCTCTCTCTCTCTCCTCTCTCTCTCTCTCTCTCTCTTCCTCTCTCTCTCTCTCTCTCTCTCTCATATATATATATATATATATATATATATATATCGCCTTCGGATCCGGTCGCTGGCAAGAACAGTGCCTAAGAAGTGAACCAGAGCATGCATCTAATATTCAGCTATTGAAACAGGGCCTGAATTACGATAATAGATACGAGCTTTCAGCGGTAACTTGTGAACACAGAATGGCGGAAAAGTTTATTTCTCAAGAGGAAAAAAATCAGGAAAAATTATGCAATGAATGAGGACGGTTTACATGGCTTCGCGCGATTTAGAGCCTCCTCATAAGTTTTAAGTGGGGATTTGTGCTTATTTATTCAAATAGTTTGCCCGTATGGGCTTCATCAAGGAGGCTGGTTATGGCCCACATTTATTATAGAGCGGAGAATTTCGAATTGCTGCGTGCGTTCTTGGGAGTAAATTCTGGTCACTAAAATTATATTAATTGAAATTTATAAAAACAGTTTAAAATTAGAGGTCAGAGGTCACGAGACACATCGATTTACTGCTTGCATTCATTATTTTGTGCTTGCAGTATACAGAAATTTACATTATATATATATATAAACTTAAAATCAGTGGAAGGATAAACATAATTATTGCTTTAAGTGTATGAAAGCCAACGCCCGTAGTTCACTGGGTAACACCGTTTCCCTGTAAGCACTGAGGTCGGGGGTTCGAATCCCGATGATGCTGGCAATAATTGTATACAGGAGGGAGTTAGCGCAATGGGCCGTATTAATTAATCTGAGCACTGTGCCACTTTTTGGCACCATTCTTGAATGTTTATTAATTATAACAAATAAAACATTCATTTTAAAATAATTTCAAATTTACTTTTATGATAAATATTAATAATAATAAATAATTTATTATTAAATTCTAAAACGAGTTAATCCACGATACTTTGTGAAAGAAAGGGAAGAAAATACTAATTCATTTATTGATTGCGGCTTTGAAGCAAGTAATTCATCTTAAACTATTTCAATAAGAGAAAAAAGTACATACACTCTTTCGGGTTTGGTTTGTGATTTTGAAGGATTACTTCTCATTTGACGTCATTCCTATTCTTAGTCGTGGTCCAAAAGTGTGAGTGATTAAAGTATGAAGTCCAAATTTGGGTAAAAAGAGTTTCCTCATTTGAGAAAGGGTATAAAAAAGAAAGCTTTGAAACACTCGCATGCCCAAGGGAGATTTTCTATATAAAAAAGTCTGCCGTAAAGTTGGAAATCGTATATAGTGGAACAGAATTTCCTCTTCTGAGATTCCTACTTTGAGATTTCTCATTCTTGGACAAATACTGAAATGGGAATGACCGAGAATGGGAGAGGAAAGGGAACGGGGATAGTATAAAGGATAGAGAAATCATTGGCATCAGGTTTACGAAGGATTTTGAAACTATTGTTTCTTTGTAGTTTCGTGAGAATGGCTCCAGTTATTAAATACGTCGGATACGTGAATATTCGACCAATTATTATTAAGGCATCTTCGTTCGTTAGTTTGAAGTTCTTCTGTGAACAGATGTAGTAAAGAAATTATTCTCTTGGTTTCTATATATATATATATATATATATACATATACAGAGGGTTCACAAATGTAAATAGACACCTTTGGTTTTTTATTTGATAATAAAATTCAATAAATAAAAAAAAATTTGAATCAGTATATTTCGAAACGTGTTGCTTTCCCCTTTAAAGCATTATGTAAAGGTAACACGTTCTAGCATTCCATTAATGATTTTGCCATTTGTTCTTGAGGACAAGTAACGTGTTGTCTATTTACATTTGTCAACCCTCTTTACATTAAAAAAAATGGTAATGTATGATGTCCTCTTTAGAATTAACGTAGATCAAGAAAGGCTTCTAAAAAAGTCGGGAAAATTAAACCAATAAAAATGCGTCATCAACATGACGATAAGAATTCGGTTTAGAACGAGAAAAACAATCCCCCAACCATCTTTTCTTCCCTGAATAAAAGGGGAACAATGCGTTAGTGTAGGGGTGGGGGTGGGGGCTACACGTAAGACTACCTCGTTGTTATTTTCCGTTAAAGATTCAATCCTAAGTTGCTATTTCTATAATAGCGTTTTCGTGTTAGAAAAACGTCAATTAAAATTGTTAAATTATTTGATACCAATAAAATAAACATTGTCTAAAATGTTATTTTGTGGCTATCGGTAGACACTCTGAAAACTACCAAGTTATTTTAAATAAATAACTTTCGACCCATTAAGTAGTCAAAATTAAGTAGTTAACTACATCAAGTAGTTAAACTTATTACATTAGTTTGATATGAAAATAATAACGTTTAGTTTACCCTACTTATTTTCAGAAATACCCAGTTAAGTTATGTAATAATCGTAATTAATTTTATGGGTCGAACCTTTCTGATACCAAAATCTGAGTTAAAAGAACTCGATAGTTTTAGGTAATTAGTACTAATAGAGAGGAAGACCATATCAAAGCTGGCATTCGAAGAAGAAGAGACGTCAGTAATTTGATTGTTTTTAACTCTTTAATGCCCAAAGGTCTTTCTGAGATTGAGTAAAATCGTCCGGCGTTAACCAAAACAAAGTCAGTGTTTAAAGGGTCGCTAGCTAGCCTCTCATTCTCAAGTTCAATAAAAGGAATAAATTATAGATTTTTGAGAAGTGATAGAACGTGGGAATGACGTATCGGATCTTAATAAAAATTTGGACTGTGTCAAATTTTTTTGAAAATTTTGTCACTAGTACAGTTTTTTATGCTGATTCTAAGTATGCAACTAATTTTTTGCGGAAATAAATATTTAACATTTTATTGGCATTTGTTTGCAGGAATAGTGCCAGCTTCTGCATACGAACTCGCATAAACAGTAATTTTCAAAAACAGTAATTTTCAAAAAAATTTGACAGTCCAAAATTTTAATAAGATCCGAAGTATCTGACTGAGTACAATTAAGTGTATTACGCGCTGATAAAATAAAGAGAAATGAGGTGTTATTCTACGTAATAATGTGCACTCTATGCATAAGATTCCTTCTGTAGCGATGGAAATTTGAAGCAATTAATTATACTCCGAAATTAACAAATTTCTTTCATAACATTTGGTTCAATTTGTGTCCAAATTTTGGATGGTATTTTAATAATATAACTCTGATTCCCGTAAACAAATATAAAATGTAAATCCTGTCTTTTAGTTAAAGTTCTTATAGTTTCTATAGAAAATAAGGATTTCTCTGATAGAATGAAAATAACACTTTGTACCCATAAGTACATCTCATCTACTTATCGCTATAGAACAGAGGTTCCCAACCTTTTTAGATCGATGTACTAGAATGCTTTTCTAAGTACCACAGGCGATAAGATTACGGGTTATTTTTCTACACCTAATACCACCTTTTAAATACATTAATATTAAACCTATTAGCAATAAGCAAACTGCATATTAAAACTCTTTGCTTACCACCTGAAAGAGCTCCGCGTACCTTCGGTGATAACGCGTACCACAAGGTGGAAATCGCTGCTATAGAAGATAGTTTTTTCCTGTAAGATCATTTAAGTTTAATACATTTCCAACAGTGACCTGTTCAGGTAGTTTTAGGTTTTAGACAATTAAAGTCAGTTTGGTACAAATACGTCCTTGAAAATTATTTTACAATGTGTGACCAGAATTTAGTATTCCATCACTTAATGTAAGATAAAATATTAAAAGTGTGAAACGGTAACGAATAAATATTTACTGCATGTTCCTCCTTCAACTATTCTCCAATATTTATAATTCCTCCTTCCTCTGATGTATGTCACAGCAACAACCAATTATTCTGTCTGGTAAATGGCTTTTATCACGTTATTTCTGTAGGGAGTTCAATGTAAATATTAATATTAATATTAATAATATAATAATAATATAAAAATAATAATAATATTCTAAAAAAGAAGACATTAGACAGCTGGAAGGGATTCAGAGAACTTCACAGCCAAGATAAGGGGTGCAAAGAACTAAATTACTGGGAAAGGTTACGCGAACTAAATCTATATTCACTGGAAAGGAGAAGCGAGAGAGATACACCATTATTTACACTTGGAAAATAATGGAGAAACTAATCCCTAATCTTACTCTGAACCCCGTAACTCCCCAAACAACGGTGGAAAGTAGAAAAGGAAGACTGTGTCGTGTTCCCAAATTAAAGGCTAGACAGGGAACATCCTTAACCCTGAAAGAAAGTAGTTTTGTTGTGAGAGGACCAAAACTGTTTAATCAACTGCCCAAAGACCTAAGGAACACGACATCTTCAAAAGAAGATTAGACACCTGGCTCAGAACAATCTCCGATGAGCCGGGCGTACCTGGCTATGTGAGGTGGAGAGTACAAGAAACCAACTCATTACTACACCAGACCAATTCGAGAGGAGGGGCGACAAGCTTGACCTTCGTGAAATGAGAAATCATCGCGCGGAACCTTTGGAAGGTTGAAAGGTTAATAATAATAATAATAATAATAATAATATAATAATAATAATAATAATAATAATATTATTATTATTATTATTATTATTATTAATACTTTTTTTAAAGCATAAATACATAAAATATAACTTTAAGAAATTTATTTGGATCAAAATTTATTGAAATAATTATAGATGATTGAAATACATTGATTGATGATTGAATACAAAAGATTCACTAAATTTAATAAATTTGAATTTAACTTAAAAAAACACATGAAATTTCGTTTTTGATTCTTTAAAAACAAACTTAAAATTAGATTTGTATTTTAATTGTATGCAAAGATTATCTTTGACGTTTATGAATAAGATACGTTCTTATTCATTTAGTTATTATTCATTTATATATTAATTTATTCACTCATTCATTTATTCATTTATTTTTCATTTATTTACGCCCTTATTTATTCATTAATTCATTATTTCATTTATTTATTCACTTATTTATTAAACTATTTATTAATTTATTATTTGTTATTCATTTATTTAATGCATTTATTTATGTACTTATTTATTCGCTTATTCATTTATTCATTCTTTTAATCACTAATATATTCATTCATTTATTCCCTCATTTATTCATTTATTTATTTATTTATTCACATATTTATTCATTCATTTATTTATTTATTAACGTATTTATTCATTCATTTATTTACTTATTAACGTATTTATTCATTCATTAATTTCTTCACTAATTTAATCATTCATTCATTAATTTTTTTCACCTATTTATTCATTCATTCATTCATTTTTTTATTAATTCGTTTATTTGTTCATTAATTTATTCACTCGTTCAGTCATTTGTTTATTTATTTATTTATTTATTTATAGTCTACCAATAAACCTTTTCATTTTCATTCATTTTCATTTTCATTTATTCATATGGACTATAGTCTGCCAACAAACCTTTTCATTTTCATTTATTCATATGGACTATAGTCTGCCAATAAACCTTTTCATTTTCATTCATTTTCATTTTCATTATTCGTTCGTTAGTTACTTAGTTTGTTTTTGTGTTAATATAGTTTGTTGGTTTTGTGTTTGTTTGCTAATTAATTAATTAATTTATTAGCTAGTTTGTTCATCCGTTCGTTAGTTTGTTCGTTTTTGTGTTACTACAGTTTGTTGTTTTTGTGTTTGTTTGTTTGTTTGTTAATTAATTAACTAATTAGTTAGTTTGTTTGTTCGTTCATTCGTTCGTTCGTTAGTTAGTTAAATAGTTCTAATACAAATTTAATACATTATTTTTATACAAACACCGTCATAGAAGATTATTTTTATCCTTTTATAACTATTCGAGTGTCACATTTTATTCTACAGACTCTGATTTGATAGAAATAGTGGAAATTGGTCTTAATTCATTTAACCGTGTATCACAGGAAGAAAAAGACCCGTTCTTGTATCACCTTTGTCGGGTCCTCTTTCAGTGTCATTTTCTTCTTTTCAATTAAATAGTAAACAACTTCTCTCTTATCATCTTCCTTTTCCTCTTTCTACATTATTCGACACTGTTACAGTTCTACATTTTTTTCACCGAAGGTGCTTACATTCATTTGAGAAACCTTTATTATACTACTCTACCATGTACTTTTTTTTTGTATTTTCTCCTTTACACAGATATAAACATTCATTTGCTAGTACGGTTGAGGAAAAAAGTTTGCCTAAGGCAGTTTTTAAATTTCAGAAAGAATTTATTATTGGTTGGAAAATAATTTCACCAATAATTAGGTGAAATTACAGTGTACTGGGCACAGTTTTTTTTTTTTGTCGTTATTTTTCAAGCAATTATAAATTTCTGATTAATCTTGCAAACTTCACAATTTCTCCTTAGATTTTCTCCGCGAACTTTTTTCCACAAATGTGTATACATAAACGTGCAGTGTGTGTGTGTGTGTGTGTGTGTGTGTGTGTGTGTGTGTGTATTCTCAAAGCAAAACCTATTTTATATTCTTTCAAATGAAAAAGTGATTTAACCCTAGATTACCCATATGGGTCGTCGGTGGTCGGTACCCTTGATTTTGGTAGTTTGTCATAATTACGCAAGTTATTATTATTATTATTATTATTATTATTATCATTATTATTATTATTATTATTAATAATAATGTCCAGTAAATTTTTAAGGATGATAGAATTAAATGGATAATCTAGGGTTACCCTATATTTAGATTCATCTAACTGGGCAGCTGCTCAAAGATGAGCATGTTTTGTCCTTTGAATACCTCAACTCACTTGAATCTCTCTCTCTCTCTCTCTCTTTACTATTAGGACCCTACTGCTACCTCATGCGTGGGAAGAGAGGCTTTGGAACCTCTATAAATAACACCATTTAACGCTCGTAGGTTGTGAGAGACTGGGATGGAGGGGTCCCAGGCGTAGGGGCGCGATGAATGGAGTGTGGCTAGTGCCCCGTTAAGCCCATTCCTAACGCGTAACGGCCTGACCAGCCCCCTGCGACCATTCTTTGGTGACCAATTGATGGTGCTTGGCTGTACTGCTTTGAGGTGAGAGAGCTTTACTGCCCAGCTGGCTGCCAGGCCAGCGTAAAGTCTCGGGCGTAGCCTCTGGGTCTGGTGGGATATCCCTTGAACACTGGATTCTAAGAGTCTGGCCGCTTGTGAGTGACTAGTAAGACTTAGTAAGGGGCTGCATCTCGCTGTCGCTCCTGGCGGAAAATCCGTGACGCTTGCATTCGCGAGTGTTTGTCAGTTGGTAGCTGCGACACGTTTGGGACTGTCCGGCCCTGGGGAGACCTTTGGTCGGTGCGGCAGCAGGAGAGGTGTAGTCTTCTGGAAGGAATGAACGTCACTTGCAAAAAGGCGGATGCGTCTACGCGCGGGATGAATTCACCCCCCCCCCCTTTTTTATATACTGGTCAGAACGTTTTTGGATAGTTTTCATTGCTAGAACGCTTTATCTTATTCAGAGTATTCAGAAAAAACAAAACAAAAAAGAGAAAATATGGCAGGGCCAGCTAAATTGAAAGCAGAATGCTTTAAATGTAAAGTTAATCATTGGTGCGTAGACTTCCCTGAGGGTAGTATCAGCGATATCACATCCCTTAGTGTATGTTTGTTTTGTAAACTTAGAGACAACCACGAAAAGGAAGTTAAAGAGCAAAAGGAATTAGTAAAAAAGCTTGAAGCTAGGGTCGTAGCACTGGAAATCCAACCCAGTGGACAAGATCAAATTAAAAACACACCAGCAGATTCAAACTGTAAGATTAAATATCTAGAAAGAACAAAGGGAGGGCTCAAAGAAGGGGCTGATAGAGAAGGGTGGGAAGGGATCGATAGAGAAGGGTGGGCAGGGGCCAATGAAGAAAAAGGGTGGGAAGGAGCCTGCTGATGGCCCAAAGAAACCGAAGGATGTAGCTACCAGTCGGGGTGGGTCGGGTGGTGTAACTGCGTGTATGGGTGGCGACGGGTTTCGAAAGGTCTCGGGCAAGAAGGCTGCGAAGCCGAAGCCTGAGACCCCAGTTGCCCCTGTCAAGACCTCTAACCGCTTTAGTCTCCTGTGCTCGAAGGAGGAAGACACCGTTTTGATTGGGAACTCGCAGATCAGGGGCCAGGAGAAGTACTTTGCTTCTGCAAACCGGGATGGGAGGAAGGTAAGGTGCTTACCTGGGCGGGGAACGGCGCACTTAAGGAAGGAGGTAGAGAAGGTGCGCGTGGCTAGTCGGAGGACTGCGATCGTTGTCCACGCTGGTGGCAATGACCTGTTCCTCAAAGGCGGTGGGGTAGGTCTTACAGAAGGGATCATCACCGAGATCATGTCTCTTGCGGATGATCTAAAACTGAAGACAGACAGGGGAATGTTAATGGGTATTTTACCGCGAATGGATGCCAGTGACCACGCGCTCAGTAAGGTCATTGGCATCAACGAGAGGGTACAAGACTTGTGCGTTCCGCTGGGCGTGAAGTTTATTGACCCCTTCGATGTATTTTCGGGTAGGTGGGACCTTTACCAGAGGGATGGTGTCCACCTCAATAACAAGGGTAAAGGTGTGCTAGGCGCGCTGCTCGACCGGCACCTATACAGAATGGTGAGGTCGAGTCCGGGGAGAGATGATGGGCCCCCACCGGGGAGAGATGAGGATGAGCCGGTGGCGGACGTACCTTCAACTGAAGGGTGCGTCGAAGTACAGTGGGTGACCCTCCTCCTACGTTGGAGGGGGTTCAGTCTCCTGCGGAAGTTGCCCCCTCGTTAGTGAGGGGCTCTTCAACTCCCGACAGCCCTGGCTGTTCGGGAAACGGGTCGTGCTAGGGGGCGGTCAGAATAGGGAAGGCTCCCTCCGTGCAATGCTTTTTAATGCTAGGTCAATTAGGAACAAGTTTCGCGAGCTACGGGCGCTCTTAGCATCAGAATACCAGGATATCGTTGCTATCACCGAGTCCTGGATTCATACTGATCGTAGGGACTACGTTGGGAGTTCGAAATTCCCGGGTATAGAATGTTTCGCAAAGACCGCACCCGTGGGGAGGGGGGTGGGGTACTAATATACGTCAGAGACACGTTGAGTCCGGTTGACTGCCAGTTCCGGTCGGAACGGGAGCTGCTTGGCGTCGATCTGAACGTGGGAGGGACGAACTATAGGTTAATCTTGGTGTACAGACCTCCGCATCTCCTCCTCGAGGAGGATACAGCCCTGTACACCGAACTCAGTAGCCTGCTAGGGGATAGGGTGTGTGTAGTTTTAGGAGACTTCAACTGTCGCGGCATAAAGTGGGAAAACAGGACTGCCGATGCTGAGGGAGGAGGCTAGTTGACTTTGCTGATGAGAACTTCCTCACTCAGTGGGTCAACGAGCCTACACGAGGCGAAAGCGTTCTAGACTTAGTGTTCACGACCGAAGACAACCTCGTCACTGGCCTCACCGTTGACGAATCGTTGGGCGGGAGTGATCACAGTCTTATTAGGTTCCGTGTGTGCGTCCTCGGGTGAAGCGTAGTAACTCGAGAGGCAGTAAGCTCGATCTCCAGCGGGCGAACTTTGTTAGCCTCAGGGATAGCGTAGGAGATATGGGGTTGAGGTCGGTGGCGATGTTGAGGGAGTGTGGAGTGCATTCCGGGACGAGTTTATGGTGCTGCAGTCTGCTGCCATACCCTCAAAACCGGTCACCCCTGCTTCAACGCAGCCTAAGTGGTTCAATCGTGACATCGCTTCGGCTATCCGAAATAGGAAAGTAGCGTATAGGAGGCGAAGGCCAATCGTTCCCATGAGAACACTTTAGCGTATGTCCGCCTGTGTAGGAAGTGAAGGCGAAGGTTAGGCTAGCGAAACGTAACGAAGAACTACGGGTGGCAAGCCTCTGCAAGGGGAACCCTAGGGAGTTCTTCAGTTATGTTAATAGTAGAAAGCCCATTAGAAGCATGATAGGTTCGTTAAAGGACGGAAGCGGCGTTCTGCGGACCTCGGACGCGACATCGCCAATGTGCTTAATGAGTACTTTGCGGGAGTGTTCACCAGGGAGGACACCGCATCATCCCCGAGCCAGGTGTGAGGCACGAAGGTGCTGGCCTGGATAATGTTCGATGTACCGCGACAGTCGTTGCCGATAGAATAGACAAACTGAGCGCGTTTAAGGCTCATGGGCCAGACCAGTTTCTCCCCAGAGTGTTGCGGGAGATGCGCGACCAGGTGGCTCCCCACCTGGCTACAGTCTTCAACAAATCGTTGGAGACGGGCCAGGTGCCTGGTGACTGGAGGGAAGCCAACGTGACCCCTATCTTTAAGAAAGGGGATCACGAAAGTCCAGGGAACTATCGTCCCATTAGTCTCACTTCAGTTGTAGGTAAATTATTAGAGGGGATAATAGCGGATAGGATCGTTGACCATTTGGATTCCTACAAGCTGCTTGGGGACTCCCAACATGGGTTTAGACGGCATAGGTCGTGTCTCACCAACTTGCTCGAGATTTTCCACGTCATGTTGGGTGAGTACGATAAGAGTAGGGCGATTGATATACTTTATCTCGACTTTCAGAAAGCCTTTGATAAGGTACCTCACCGCCGGCTAATGGCGAAAGTGCGCGCGCTGGGTATCGGTGGGAAATAGGTAGGTGGATTGAAAACTGGCTGAAGAATAGGCGGCAGAGGGTTGTAATTAAAGGTGCTAGTTCGGGTTGGGCCTCGGTCACTAGTGGGGTTCCTCAGGGTTCCGTTTTGGGGCCGCTGTTGTTTATCATTTACATAAATGATATCGACGGTGGCATCGTCAGTCGGATCGCCAAATTCGCTGATGACACCAAGCTTGGGGCCAATGTTGTGGGACGCCCGAAGCGATCGAGGAACTGCGTGCGGACCTAGGTAGGATAGGAGAGTGGTCCGAAAAATGGCAAATGCCGTTTAACTTGGGTAAATGCAAAGTGATGCACATTGGCTACGCCAATCCCAAGTCGGACTACTCGATGTTGGGTAGTAATATCGAGGTGACTGATTTAGAAAAGGACTTGGTGTGCTAATTAGCAGCGACCTTAAGTTTACGAACAGTGTGTAGAGGTGGAAAGAAGCCAGAAACTATTGGGTTATATCAGGAGGCAATTTCAGTTTCGGAACAAGGAGATTGTGCTCTCACTGTACAATTCCCTTGTTCGGCCGCACCTGGAGTATGCTGTGCAGTTCTGGTCGCCACCCTCAGGAAAGATATTGAGAGGCTGGAGCGAGTGCAGGCAGCGAGGCCACAAAGTTAATCCCTTCCGTTAGGCTATGGGCTACAATCGACGGTTACGCGCCCTGAACTTGTTTTCGCTTGAACTCGGAGGCTGCGCGGTCAACTGATCGAGGTTTTCAAGCTCTTACGCGGGTTCAACGATGTCGATTTTAGAAGTATGTTTAGTTTAAATGATAACCCAACTCGCAACAATGGTTGGAAGTTGGATTTGAAACGGTTTAGGACTAGTGTGTGTGGGAATTACTTTACGTATAAGATCTGTGACACATGGAACAGGTTACCTTCGGAAGTTGTGAACAGTTCTCTGTGGATCAGTTCAAGAAAAAGGGTAGACGAAATCTTGCACACTATTTGAGTGTGTAAAGACATTTAGGACCTCAGTCTGCGGAAATTTCTTTTCCTATAAAATAGTTAATATCTGGAACCAACTTCCCTCAGAGGTTGTTTCCAGTCAGTGTAAATCTGTTTAAAAATAGGCTAGACTAAGTACTGAACACACTCATAGTTTAAGATTAAAACCTCAGAAAACTCTGCAGGAGTTCGCTTGCTCGGTGTCTCTGTGAGCAAGCTAAATATAGAGCTATTTATATATTCTCCACTTTCCTGTAAAATTTCCTTGGCTACTTTTCCAGGGTCAAGGTATTTTCTTCAACCTTTTTCCGTACCTGCCTCTGGCAGGGAGGGAGCGGAGGGTGGGGAGAGAGCCTTCTACTTTTCTATCCAGTTTTCTACTACTGCTAGGATAGTTGAAAGAAAAATAAACTTTCACAAAATTTTCCCTGGCACCCGTTGCCATTGGTACCTCCTCGGTATGGGCCGCAAGGCCTTTTGAGGTACTTCTTTTCCTTGTAACTCCTTGTAACTCTCTCTCTCTCCCTCTCTCTCTCTCTCTCTTTGTGGAAAAGTTTTGTACCTCATTACAAAACCAAAATCAATGCACCATGACCAAATAGTTATTGTGCATTGTCTACTAAGATTGGGTATATGCCCAGCTAAGTGAATTTAATTGTGGTTAAATCAGTGTTTCACAAAAACAAAGATAAACTGGGCCTCGCACTGGAAACTCGTATTCATTATACGAGTATATACTAGCAAAAAACCCCACCCTATTGGGGGAGGATATTTTTACTAGTTCCTTCGGACAATACATTTTTACTGTACAGTCATGGTACTAATATGTGTTGGTATTATAATCCAGAATGGTGTTTATGAAACATAAATGCAAAAAACTTCACTTTTTTCTACGTGAAGGTCAAAATATGAAAATAAAAACCCACTCTAATAGACAGAGTTTATTTCCACAACAGTTTCGACGCCCACTGGCATCCTCCTCGGGTGTTTCTGTATCCACCCGAGGAGGATGCCAGTGGGCGTCGAAACTGTTGTGGAAATAAACTCTGTCTATTAGAGTGGGTTTTTATTTTCATATTTACGAAACATGTTTTATTCTTGACAAAGAAGAATAGGACGTGAATGTAAAAATTAAGTTTAAAGAACAATTCCAATTTTTTTTTTTTTGACACAATAATCAAGCACCAAAATGTAATAAAAATTATTTTAAGAAAATTTTAAGCGAGTTACAGTTTAACATTTACAATTAACTCACGAATCACTTAAATTTTAATGCAGCTTCACATATTTTACTTGAAGCTCACGAAGCAATTAAATTTCAAATACAACTTGTCACTTTTTTTTTTACCTAACATGGCTTTCGATGCGTAGCTAAAAATTTTGATGGCTACATTCTTTTCTAAATTTATTCACCAACTTGATTTTCTGCATTCCACGAAAGTGTATGAAACGCTGTAGAAGCTTGTTGGGACTTGGTTTACTTGCAGACTTTAATGATACGGAAGGTCACCAATCCACACTTCTATAAATTTATATTTTTCTAATAATAACCAGAAAATTCAGTAGATCAACAAATTCACGAAAGAAAGCAACCATCAAAATTTTCAGTTTCACATCCCAAGACCAATGGACCAAAATCTTGAAATTCAAGTGCTTCCTGTTTTAGCATATGTATAAATTTTTTGGGGGGGGATAAATTGTGGTAAATTTTTTGGGAGGACACCCGATCTGCAAAAAAGTTGCTAAAAACAGTACAGGGATCCCAAACGGTGTTGTCAACAAGTTTCATAAAAATCAGTCCAGCCGCTTGGACCTGAAAAGGAGGCATACAGACAGACAAACAAGATGTGAATTATGGTATCACTAGCAGAGGCCCGCAAAACATTTGCCGTCAAATTAGGATCTTTATTGCAACATTACTTCCTTAAATACAAGATTTCTAGTTATTCTTTTACCAAACACTTTAACAGAATCAAAATTTCTCATTCCAGAAAGAGCTACATAAAGTTGTTTATGTGTAAAAATAAGCTTAGAGAGTTAGGAATATAAATACAAAACATCTGTGGTCAAATTAGTATGTTTATCAAGACAGCCCGAGAAAAATGCAGCAGAACTTTCGAACCTTTTCCAGTTTGTGTACCATTTTTCATATAATTTATTTTTGATTGGTCATACAACCGCCGTCGATTATAACAACTTTTTAAGAGAGGTAAGTTCTTGATAACCTAACCTAACATAACATAACGTAACCTAACCTAACCTAACCTTCTGTTTTACTCTATGCTGTGCCTAACAGAAGCAAAGAAACACTATAAAGTTACATAAAAGCCAACATTGTAGAAAACGGTACATAAACTGGAAAACGTCCGAATTTTCAAGACGCTATGGCAATTGTAAGAAAATTTGGGAAGCCTGATCTACTTATTACGTTTACTTGCAATCCAAGGTGGACTGAAGTCGCTGAAAGCATTGAAACTTATTAAAGACCAGAACATAGGCAAGATATTGTTTCAAGAGTTTTTCACGTGAAACTAAAAGAGCTGCTTCATGATTTAACAATACACTTAGGTTAGTAAGTTTCTTGTTCTTGTACAAAAGTGCACTTGGCTTCCTGGGTATATGTTTTATTGTTTTTATTGTTTTATTACTTATTAACCTAACATTGTTTCCTCTACGAACTTTTTCTCTGATTTGCTTCGTTTAAAAGTCGCGCATGCGCGCACGCACCAGGTAAAGGTTTTTCACGATATCTCGCCGAAACAGACCAAAAGAAACATTTTTTCTTCTATGAACTTTTTCTCTATCTGGCTTCGTTTAAAAGTTAGCATGCGCGCAGGCGTGTAAAATTAATATCTTTGGACTAAAATCCTCCAAGAACAGAGACTTTTCCAACGATGTAAGGATGAGTGCCGTACATTAGGGCGGAGTGAAAAACTCATTTTTCGAATTTTCAAATTGGCTAGTGTGGAAAATGTGTGGAGTAGTGAGGAAATAAGCTGGTATAAATTTAAAATCATAACATTAATATCTTCAGGTGCCACAATGACCTTCAATATTGAAAAAAATTGAAAAAAGCAGATTTTAACCAATAATTACAGAAGAGTCCACGATGCACAATAGACAAGAATTTATTCACACTTGTATAAAAATAGCTCAGTCAACCTTTAAAAAAAGTTTCTATTCTCTAAAAACAGTTTTCTATAGTCAGCTCACTCAGCTGTCACGTGAGTACCTCGGTTCAGTGTAGCTGTCGCTCTCGTAGCAGGTGGGTGTTCTGTTGTTGGCGTTACACAGATAGTCTAAACTATATTTCTTATATATTTTGCATTTCTGTATTGTGTTGCCCTAAGTTTGCCATGTACTATTAACTGAAATTAACGTATAATTGATATTAGCTCTTTCTTTTTCAGATTTGTATACTTTCAAAATGTCTCGAGTTTGTGCAAAATCAACCAGGGCCTCAACTGAGTGCCCCATATTTGGTATGGGGGAAGATTTGTGGCACAGGAATCTTCCTACATACGAAGGAGTTTTTAAATATTACTTGTTTGTAAGAAACGATTTGAAACAGAATACTAATAAAGATCCTTCAATATCTCAAATATTAGAACAAGTTGTTGATAAATTGAAAACAATTTGGGAAAGTGCTTCCGTCCCAATTCTGTCAGACAGGCGAATTGAAACAATGTTCAGAAGCTACCACGAAAAGTATCGTGTCATTATGAAGCCATACCAAAGCAGAAAAAATTCTGAAGCTTACAAAGCAAAGATTGATATGTTCAAAAAAGAAGCACACACGAAACTTTTTGACATTGCGGCGTGCAAGTGCAAAGTACTAACACAATGTTCTTGTCCCAAAGAAAAAACGGTTCCAAAGGAAGAAGTGACGTTCCTCTTAGATCAAAGGAGTGAAAGAAAACTGTTTATTGATAGAGTAGATATTACACTCTCAAAGAAAAAAGCATCTACGTTGCTAAGAAAGCAAAAAGAAGCTGTGAGGCTCACCAAAGAATCTTCACAGGAGAAATTGCAGGATACAAATGTTGAATTATCATCATCGACATCAAATAGTGAAAGTGAATCTGGCGAAATATCAGACGATACATTTCCAGAGCCAGTTAGCTCGAAGAGAAAGCTCGAACAACCTGAAGAACAATTATTCAAGAAAAGGAAAACTACAAATCTACCTTCAGTGGCTACTGCTTGTGACAGGACTGCAGTTTCAGATCGAGCTGCAGCATTCATTGTTAGTGCAGTATTGCAAGATATTGGAGAAGTTTCTATTGACAATACATCTGAAGTAGTGGATAGGAGTAAAATCAGAAGAGAAAGACAAAAGAAGAGATCAGAAATTATGAAAGATCAAAATCAGGTCCCAATCAGAGGAATCTATTTTGATGGTCGAAAAGATTCTACACTCTTCCAAGAAAAAAAAGAGTCCAAAGTATATCAGAAGAAGGTAACAGAAGAACATATCACTTTAGTGAGAGAACCTGGTTCAGATTATTTGGGCCATTATTCTGTGAATTCTGGATCAGCTGAAGAAATATGTAAAGGAATGTTTGAGTATATTGGAAATAATGACATGAACCTGGAAAACCTTGTTGCCATTGGATGCGATGGTGCAGCAGTCAACACTGGAGAAAAGGGAGGCGTTATAAGGCTTATAGAATTGAAGCTGAAGAAGCCAGTTCAACATTTAGTGTGCCAGCTCCATGCCAATGAATTGCCATTACGCCATTTAGTTGCAAAGCTGGATGGAAAAACATCTGGCCCCCGCGGATTCACCGGTCCTATTGGCAGGGAATTAGAGAACTGTGAGAGTCTTCCTATTGTCGAGTTTGAAAGGATTGATGCTGAGGAACCAACTGTAGACTGTGAAGATCTTAGCACCGACCAAAAATATCTAATTGATATTCATCAGGCCATAACAAAGGGATATTGCTCTCCAGATCTTGCTCATCGTAGTCCAGGCAAAATGGCACATTCACGATGGCTGACTACAGCAAATCGTTTGCTTCGTCTATACGTTTCAACTGTAAGTCCATCTGAGAACCTCATGAACATTGCTTCTTTTATAATGAAGGTCTACATCCCAATGTGGTTTTCTATTAAGCAAAGTACGTCTTTTGTCAATGGCTCAAAACATGTTTTCAAAACTATTGAACTAACAAGAACACTGAATGACGAAGTAAAGGATATTGTAAACCCTGTCATACAAAGAAATGCATTTTTTGCAAATCCAGAAAATATTCTAGCATCAATGATTCATGATGACCGCAGCGCCATAAGAGAATTAGCGTGGAGGCGAATAAAGAAAGCAAGGCAAACAAACAAGGAAAAAGTTGTGAGGCGTTTCACAGTACCTGTTATTCAATTTGAAGCTACTGATTATACTGATTTAATTAATTGGCAAAAATGCATTGTCACTGAACCACCTGTGACAAGACACCTGACAGAAAATGAGATTGAAGAATTCATAGAAAACAAGAGTATCCCTCCATTCGAGAAATTCCCTTGTCATACACAAGTAGTAGAAAGAATGGTAAAATTAGTGACTGAAGCATCATCAAAAGTATTTGGATTGAACGCGCGAGATGGCTTCATAAGATCAACACTTCAGTCACGTAAAAAAATGCCATCATTCGAAAGTAAAGCTGAATATAAAGTTTAAATAAAACGTTAATAGAAAAAAACATGCGCAAGGATGGGTGGTTGGGAGGGCATGGGTGGAGCTCGACACGCAGCCACCTCCTCGTGGTGAGTTCTGGATTATTTAGATCATTAATCAAAAGAACATTGATCTAAATAAACTAAGAGCTGCGTAATTCAGTAACTATTTTGGTAATTGGAACACTTAATATATAATAATAAGTAAGTAAGTTTCAGTTATTGTATAATGCAGAATATAAGAAAATCATTATATTTCACTTTTTTCGACGGCTTTGTGGCACCTGAAGATATAATTTCGTAGGACTAATATTTATGCACAGTCATTATCTATAGACCCCACATATTTTCCGCACTAGCCATATTTGAACTTCGAAAAAAAGTTTAAAAACCTCATTTTCGATCCGCCCTACCGTACATTGAGCGGTTCAGTTTCCGAGAAAAACGCCGGGCAGACAGAAGCCCAGACAAGAGCAGAAACTGCGTATTATTATTATTTATAGACGATATACAGTATAGAGTATATACAGTATATACAGATATACTGTATATACAGTATATATATCTTGCCTTATCATAATTAATGATGGTTTTGAACGACGGTTCAGGATCGACCTGTAGTCGACCCCTCTGCAGCATCCCACCTCATTTGCAAAATTTGGTGGAGTGAATATATGTCTATGTATACCATGAGTTCCCCCAAAATGTCTCTATTCCTAAATAAATGTTCTAAGCTAAGCAAAGGAATCTAGGCACAAAAACGAACGAAATAGGTATACGTAAAACACGAGTTTATTAACCTTAATTTAACAACATGGTCAGTACAATCGCCATTTTTTCTAAAATAATATTCAACCTTACACAAATGTTTGACATAAATTTTGGAAATAGATCATCTGTAATATTGTTGATTACCTCTTAGATTTTGGTCTTTAGGTCTTCAAGTGTCTTACCCTCAGTAGAATAGATCCTGTCTTTTATGTAACCCCCACAAAAAAAAAGTCAAGGGGTGTGAGGTAAAGTGAGTAGGGGGTCCATTCCACTTGCTCATGAAGGGAGATTAGTCACCCGCAATAATGTTCCCTCAAAAATTTGTGAGTTTCACAAGCAGTGTGCGGAGGTGCTCCATTCTGTTGAAACCACTGTGAATCTGGGGTAATGCCATTATTTCTTTTACTGGACAAACTAATTAGTCGTGATAAGTAGAAATCTTGTAAAATATGACGATATGAATTTTGCGTCACCGTTACTGCTTTTCCAGTTCCATTCTTAAAGAAGTAGGGACCTACTACACCATATCACCCAACAGCGACCCAAATGTTGAGTTTAGCAACACTACGTGGA
>JAJOZX010006375.1:77500-165000 GCA_023014485.1 Bathynomus jamesi
TCAAGTTTTGTCTCATCAAGCCAAAGAACCTTATTCCAAAACTTTTGAGAATTTGAGATCTGCAGTTTTGTAAGGAAGACGCAGAAATTCCTTCTTTCCTGCAACCCTCCCTTGTTTACAATTCTTGTGAAGTGTTCTGTGAACCGCTTAGGTGTTTTGCCTGAGATACATGCGGCTTCAAGTGACGTCCTTTTTTGACATATTTTCATGCATGGAATTGTTATTCATGTTTTAAAAATATTAATTTACCTAATTTTCACACACACACACACACACACACACACACACACACACACACCACACACACACACGCACGCACACAAATTGGTTCAATTTTATTATCATATTCTGCATTATTGTTATAATAATGTTATAATGTTTCAGACCAACAAAGACCCTAGGATCCACTCATGGCTGGTCTACCTAACTGTGTTCGTAATCGTGTATTGTGTATGTCCTCCGTGGTGGCGGAGGGGACCTACAATTTTACGTGGGTTCCGAACCACAAGAACATAAGAAATTTATGTAAAAACTGCCGGTAAATTGGCAACGACCAATTTTTACGAAACTAAATAATTATCAATTTAAAACTAATTAATTATCGATTTAAAACTAAAGATAGAATCTCTGGATCCAGAGGATCAAGTCATAATAGACTACTATCCACAAATGTTACACTCTATATATATTTATAACGGACATGCAAATATATCAGATCCAAAGAATCCAGTCAATTTCATTACGGTATCCATCAAGTCACGGTCCATATCGATTGCGGACCAAGTCAAAATTTACAACCATATACATTACAATATATACACTTACGAGGAAAAGTGTAGGTGTGGCTGTAAAGACTGTACAGTAATGTAGAAATGTGTGTGCACCCATTATGGCTCTCCCATTTAAAGGTGTTTGTGGGGCAAGTGAAGATCATGAGTTTTTCAATACCTCACAGTATGATGACAAGTACGTCGAAATACTTAAAAATCTTTTTGTAGCTGTCTCCAGATTTCGTGCACGTAGCCATTCTTCCGTCCATGTTTTCCGAAAGCTCTTTCGAAGAACCCATCGCTGGTTTGACATTGGATTAGAAAATCGAGGGTTTTCATGCCTGTAAGGTTAGAGCCTATTAGATTCTATGTAGTACGTATTTCCAGGTCCAAATTTTGCAGAGAAATGTTTACGAGTAAAATGATTATGTCTATAAATAAACATCATTATCTATTTTTATTATGTTCATTTATCTTTACTCATAATTTTTATGAACATATAGTAATAGGATGATGCAAACCCACAAGGAAAAAGAAAAATGATTCCAAGGTCTTTCGTGTATTCAGAAGTACACCTCGTCAGGGAGGGGTACTTCTGAATACACGAAAGGCCTTGGAATCATTTTTCTTTTTCCTTGTGGGTTTGCATCATTCATTCATTTCACGTGTTTAATTGTGAAATTCATCCCACAGAATAATAGATTTATACATATTGCGTCTGAACATTTATACTTCTCTGAATACATCAAAATTCAAACATTTTCAGGAATTTAATGGGATGGTCAAAATTTTGGAGATGGAGTCTTTCACCTACGTAACTCCTAACTGAAATCAGCCAAAATTTTGCATGCAACTATAGATATTCACGTGCTGTAAATAAAAATCACTTTCACACCTGATCTGTTTTGATTCTCAAGAGTTATTCCAGAGCTAACCCTTTAGTGCACAGTGTTACTGTACTGATTTTGTTCTGCTAACGCCAGACGATTTTACTCAGTCTCGGAAAAGGCCTCCTGTCGCTAAAAGGTTAAGAACTTAGGAGCTGCTCCAAGCTTTTCATTTGTCATTTCTCTTTTTGACTCTTTTAACTCTTCACTATTCTCTTCATGGCAGATATTTTCACCGCAGGAACAATTATTGGTCGCCCGGTGGCTCGCTGGTTACGGTTGCTGACTCTGAGCGGCGAGGCTCTGGTTCTCTTCCGTCTGCTGCTCCTGGGTTAGGATGAGTTGGCCGCTTACCCTCTTAATGGTCAGGCTAAAGGCGACCTTTGGGGCACATTCACCCCCACATCGTGTGGAAATGAGCTTCCAGAACAGTTATTAAGGACAGTGAAAACAGGAAAGTTCTTGAAATATTCAAGTCGAAGTATCAGCCTGCGCTTTTTGTAATAAAAGGTTCCAAACATTGATCGAATAGAGTCCCCTTTTGGTATAACTTTGTGGAATATAGAGTATAAAAGAGGGTAACTAAGTTCCTGGTTAGTGTCTTTGTAGTCCTGAATTTGAAGACTAATTCTGGGAGGAACTTTGCCTTAACTTATTTCCGACATGTACAATGGTGCTCATAAGTATTCGTAAAGAGAAATATTTCAGTTATCTTTCTTATCTTTTGTACCGTGCAAAAGATAGTTATGAAAAGTTTACCGTTCAAAAAAATTTAACAAGTAAAAAATTAGTTTTAATTCCAACAAACAATGTAAAACATCAAAGAATTTGAGGATTATATAAAAAAAAAAGTTAAAATGCAAAAGTTTTCGTACACTTACTTACAAAATTATTTAATACTTTGTGCGTTCACCTTTTGCTTGAATGACTTCAATGATTTGTTTTGGGTATTTCTCTACAAGGTTTCAACATCTCTCACTAGAAATTTTAGCCCATTCTCCTAAAGAAAATTGTTGGAATTCATTCAGATTCGAGGGATTTCTCTTGCGGACACCTTTTTTCAAATCAAACCATAAATTCTCAATTAAATTGAGATTTGAGCTTTGACTGGGCCACTCGAGAAGCTTAAAATTTTTTTTGTTGAAGCCATTTCATAATGTTCTTACTTTTGTATTTTGGATCATTATCTTGTTGCAGTACCCAACTGCGACAAATTCGCAACTCCCGAACTGAAGGCAATACATTTTATTCTAAAATTTCCTGATATTTCTTCGAATTCAAGATGGCATTGATGACAACAAGCTTTTCTGAACCAGAAGAAGTAAAGCATCCTCAAAGAAGCAAACTACTACTACCATGTTAAACTATAGGAAGGATGGGATCGCAGCCTTCTTTAGTTAGCCTTATAAGGCTAACTAACGAAAATATCACGACTTAACCTAACCAATCGTCAAGGCGTACAGTTGACCTAACGATTGGTTAGGTTAAGTCGTGATATTTTCGTTAGTTAGCCTTATAAGGCTACCTAACGAAGGCTGGGGGCCCTGATCTTCAGGTGATCCGAAGGATGTTTTTTTTCCTCGAATGCAGTATTTAATTTTCGCCAAATATACCGTTGCTCATTGATTTAATGTTTGGCAAATATCACCTGTAGTCACTTGTGAATTCGTCTAGCTGTAGGTCCTGAAATCTTGCAAGGTCGTCCACACATTGGTAGAGTTTTGATTGTCCCAAAACTTTTCCATTTCTTTATAAATGCATCAACCATCATAAATGGAATTCGAAGTTCTTCTCCTATCTTCCTATAACTCTTTCCAGATTCGTGTGCAGCAATAACAGATCTCTTAAGATCTGTAGACAGCTCTTTACCACGACGATCCCACTGCTTACTAATGGCTTGTACAAGCATCGTCTTCCATGAAGATTCAGAGAAAATTCTATAATTCAGAATTGCCTACAGTCTCTAATCAACAAACAGCCAACTACTGATAAAAATTTAAAATTCTTCGAGTCTAAGAGGTATAAAAGTATTAAATAATTTTGTAAATAAATGTACGAAAACTTTTGCATTTTAACTTTTTTTTCATTTTCCTCAAATTCTTTGATGTTTTACATTATACGTTAGCGTTAAACTAATTTTTTTATTTGTTATAAATTCTCCGAACGAACGGTAAAATTTTCGTAACTATCCTACGCATGATCCAAAAGATAAGGACGAATATAACCGAAATATTTCTCCGTACGAATACTTATGAGCGCCACTGTAAATGTGAACCAAATGGCTTAAAATATGCAAATCAAACGGAATTTTACTAATTACAGCGTATAAAAATCACCACCGAATTTTATTTACTGGTATGAGTTATTAAATCAATCAAAGTGTCGTCATTATCATCCGTCATCGGAGATTAACTTAATCCGTTATAACTTCAAATGCATTTCCAGAGATTTTTCTCAAGAATTATTTTAGTATCTCTGTTTACCGTTTTCTTTGAAAAAAAAAAAAAAAAAATTATTATAAGAAAATACATTTATAAAGTGACAAATAAAATAAAAAAAAGAAACTGTTTTGGCGTAAAATACATTTTCTAATGCGAGAAATGAAAGAGGGAAATGAAAATACAATGAATGTAGCACATAACAAGGAATTCCTTAAAATATGACGAAAGGTTGTACATTTTACACGCATACACTCTCTCTCTCTCTCTCTCTCTCTCTCTCTATATATATATATATATATATGTGTGTGTGTGTGTGTGTGTGTGTGTGTAATTTCATTTGGGAATGATATTTATAGTTACCTATTAAATGGGAGTGTCATACGTAACTGCGTGCATTGGCTGTATACGAACACACACACACACACACACACACACACATATATATATATATATATACACTGTCAAGATATTTAATTTCTTGGTTGAAGTGCATAGAGTGGAAGGACTGTTCCACGATGTAAGATTCCATATCGTTTCAGGACTAATGGAGCTCATTAGACCCCATCGTTCATCCCAGGAGTGAGCGCGGCGCTGCTTTATTATGAGTGCTCGAGTGACATCGCCTTAAATAAGGACTCGGGGACGCCCCCCCCAACTTCACTTCGTTCCTAGAATCAGCCCCCGGGGCCAGATTAAGGTGATGAACGGGCCGGTGATGTTGTAATAATTCCGCGCTCTCCGAGGTCATTTCACGGATGCTGCAGATCCTCTCAAACTCCGATTTACGAATTCATATGAATTTGAAAGGTCTCCTACGTAGGGCTTTGGATAGTAGGGGGTGGGTGTAAGGGGTATAAGGGGGTAGGTAAATTGTAGGAAGCTTTGAAATTACTCGAACAAGTTTATATTTGCAGGTTTCTCTGCATGCAAAAGGGAGACTGTAAGGATCATTATTTTAGGAAAGAATTTCTTTTTTGACATATTTTCATGCAGAGAATGGCCATTTGTGTTTTGTAAACATTAATTTATTTAACTTTGGCGCGCGTGCACACACACACACACACACACACGTATATACCTTTCAATCTTTCAGGTATTCCATGCAATGATTGCTCCTTTCACGGAGATCAGGTTTGTTGCCCCTCCTCTTGAGTTGGCCTGGTAAAGTAGAGAGTTGGCTTTTTGCGCTCTCCACTTCACATAGTCAGATACTCCCGACTCATCCGGAATTGTTCTGAGCCAGACATCTAATCTTCTTTTGAAGATATCCACCACTACACCAGTCGTGCTCCTTAGTTGCTTGGGCTGCTGGTTGAATAGTCTTGACTCTCTCACAACAAAACTTTTTTGCTTCAGGGTTGAGGACGTTCTCTGTCTCTAGCCTTAGTTTGGGAACACGACACACACACACAATGGTTCTGGATCGACCCCTCTGCAGCATCCCACCTTATTTGCGGGATTTGGTGAAGGAAAGAGTTTGTTTCCACTCTACTCCTGCCCTCGTAGCCAAGTACGCATGGCTGGTCAGGGACTATGCACAAGAACCACCTATCCAATTGGTTCTTGGAATTATTCAAGTTAGTGTGTTAAAGTTTCTCAGTTCTTTCGGCAACTTCAAGAGTTTTGGGCCTCGTATTCCGAGAGTATTTTTCATCTTGGTTTTCATAGCCTTTTCTTTGAAATGTGATAGCATGAATTTATAGATATTTTAAAAGCAAGACTTTTTGATGCAAAGTTTGTAAGAAAAGCTGTATAAAGGCGATTTCGTAAGGATGATCTCAAACATCAATGAAAGAACATGAAGGTCCGTTCTCAGTTTTGATCATTCCCATTTCAGTTTTCGTACGAGAATGAGAGATCGAAAAGTGGGAATCTCAAAGAATTCATTCTCATTCCTGCTATAGGATTTCCTCCTTCAGTTATATTTTTCACAGAAAATCCTCCTCGGGTTTGTAATTGTAGCGCAGCCTTACGTAGTGTTACCCTTTTTCAAATCGGGAAACTTTTCCCAAAATATGGAATTCCCACTTTTTGCTTTTACAATTTGGACCGTGAATAGGAATGGAAAATGGTACCAAGTAGAAGATAATCGACGTGAATTCCATCCTGAACAAAAACAAATCTGTTAATATTGTCGAATTAAGAATAAATAATGAATACTCTACAGCAGTGCTCTTCAACCTTTTTATGCTTACCGCCCACTTTTGTAACTTTTGAATCTCCGTATCGCCCACCAAAATTAAAAATGCAAAAACTCAAACTAAAAGTTATATACCCTGCATAAAACAATAAAATTAATTGCAATTAACTTTAGATTAATGAGATCCTTCGCCCACTAGTGGGCGGTAAGATGTTTTTAGTAACCATTTTGTTTCCTGCTTTCAAATGGTGATTGATGACTGTAACCCAATTTTTCAGTATTTTTATAGTGAAAACATTAAAATGGATTTAAGGCTTTCGGTTTTACATTTTTTGATCCGACTGAGACGAAGAAAAAAGAAAGAGATTCTTTGATTTCAAGAAAAATTTTATACATCATTCAACCCACTTTCAAATCAGTATCAATGTGATGAAACTTTGGGCCTTGTATTTAACTGTCAACTGGAAATTCAACCTTCCTTCAGTTTTTTTAAACTCTCTCTCTCTCTCTCTCACACACACACACACACACACACACACACACACACACACACACACTTTTATTTTTCTATGTACCTTTACATCTATATATTTGCTTATCTATTTATTTGTCTGTCTGCCGATCTATCTCTCTGTCTGTCTGTCTGCCTTTGTGTCTGTCTTCCTCATTTTTCTTTTTTCATATTATGATTGTATCCATTGATTGTATTCACTGAAATGTACTTTGTTTGGTATAATTCTATTGTACGGGTGAAGCAATTTTTGGACTGTTGGAAGTGCATACTTGTGAAGTATGTACAAGTATGCCTTGGAAATGCATATTTGTGAAATTCTTTATTTTAGGATTTGAAACTGCCTTTATAGACTCACACTGGTTCTTATCTGTCATAAGATGTCCTCTTTACTAGAATTCATGTCACCATTTGCTATTACGATTTGTAACCTGAAGCTAATAGCACTGATGATGAACAGAAATGGTCGTATGTCTGTACCACCTTTACGAAAACCTAAATATGACTGTTCCTGCATACAGAGGTACATTTTAGACCTTGACATTCGGGTGTGAATTAATTATTATATTATATAAAGAACGCGTTATTACTCAATGTTTCGGAGGGATCGATCTGTGTTCGACCTCTCTGCAGCATCTCGTCTCATTTGGGGAATTTAATGAAGGAAAGATTTGTTTTCTATAATCTCATCTTGCCCTCATAGCCACCTACGCATGGCTGGTCAGGGGACTTTACACCGGAACTTCTCGAGATGGTATTTGAAGGTAGCTAGGTTGGTGTGCTGGAGGTTCCTCCGTTGTTTAGTTCTTCTGGCAGCATATTAAAGTGCTTTTAGCTTCGAATTCTGAAAGTATTTTCCAACCTCGTTTTCATGGTCCCCTCTTCCACCGTAGCTGGGACAGTGCAGAATCTATTTGTGTTTTTATTTAATTTTTAAAGTTTGCCACATATCCGTTGGGTATCTTCCATATGTATATTATTTCGCATCGCTGACGTCTTCTTTCCAAGGAATAGAGTTTCAGGAATTGTCGCCGTGGACAGTAGTTTCATCTTTCGTTTCCTCTAGTTTAGACATAAAAGTTCTTTGTATGGCTTCTACACATTATGTTCACAATGTCTTATTTTCTGTATGGGTTTGTGGGTACTGAGCAATACTCATTTACTGGTAGGACTAAATTTTTCCATACTTTTAACATGATGTTTGCTTTTCTGCTATGTAAACCCCTTCAGCTAATTCCCATTATTTTTCTAGATGTTCTAATTTCAATGTTATATTGTCTCTAAATTCTATATTCGATAACATTATTACTCCAGGATCCATGACTTGTGGGTTTAGTGTCATCTCTTTGTTTGCAGTGTTTTGTATCGTTTAGTCTTTAATTCATTGTTGTTACCATATCTCGTGAGTTGGAATTTTTTTCGTTGAATTTCATATTGTTGTCTTCCGCCCACCTGAATAATGTTTTAATGTCATTTTGTAATTTTTCTATGTCATCTTCATTTGGCATTTCCTTGAATAGCTTTTTTTCTTACCCGAAGGTGAATACGACAATCTTTAATATCTGAATCTATGTCCGCAATCATTATTATAAACGATAAGGGAGCTAATACTGTACCTTGTGGAATAGAGTTGATAACGTCTGAGATTTCAGATTTAACTCCATATACTAATACTCCTTGTGTTGTTGGCGTCGGAAAATTAAATATTCTTAGCCCCAGCTTCCCAGTGATTCCTGTTATTTTATGTTTGTTTACGATAAGCCCATGATCACATTCATCGAAGGCTTTAACAAAATCAATATATGTTATTACAGCTATATTTTGAACTAGTGTTTTCTCTAGTGTTTTCTCTAGTGTTTTCTCTTGGTCGTTTAATAACTGTAATCGACATGATGTTCCAACCTTGAAACAATGTTGGTTTGGATTGAATAATTTCTTTTCTTGTCAGTAGCAACTTAGCAAGCAATTTTGTCTGTAAATATCCGTTCAAATCACTTTATAAGGTGGGATGTGAGTGCAGGCAATAATTCTTAGGCATTGATCTGTTACCTTTTTCAAATGAGAGCAATGTCTGCTTTCTTTAATGGGAGTGAATTTGTACTGTGTCGAGTGATTTAGTCTATAGTGGTTTGACTACGCTCTATTTGCGTTGTTTCAGAAACTTCATATGTCTGGCACGGGTGCTGAATTTTCTCGTATTTGTGATAGTTTTAATTATGTCCCCTTCCGAGAATTCACATACAATTGGTAGATTCGTATCCGTACTGTTCTTGACTGATTTGTATCTAGGGTTGCCAGATCAGATGGTTTCCAAATCCGGAAATTTTACTTACGAAGCTCATTTGTTTATGTAGCTAAACCGATATATAAACTTCCTCATTTTTTAAGAATAATAATTATCTTGCCAAAAATCTGTAAGAAAAGAGGCAAATTCTACTTTTAATGACATTTTTACAAAGCTCAATTTCCGGAGACTCCGGCCCAAAACCGGAGACCTGGCAACCCTACTTGTATCTATTTAAAAAATTCATACGGATTTTCTACTTTATCTCGAGCTTTAGGATACTGAGCACAGAGTTAAACTGTTCCTTAAGCAGAGTTAGTTCATTTTTCTCTGCGTATTGTTTACTTCATCTTTTCATTTTCGCGAAGTTGTAGAAATATGTTGGTTATTTTTTGTTTTCTGCTACCTCTTTCTCCTACTCGCGTAGTTTTTCATCCCTAGCTTGAGTTTCCTTGCGCCTACTTTGCATCTGCGTATATTTTTTTACGGTTTGTTTTCTCTGTCTATCGAAACATGTTTCAGCAATATACAGAGGGTTGACAAAAGTAAATAGACACATTAAGTCAATTCTCTTTTGGAATGGGTCCGTAGAACTTCTCCGCGTAAATAACGCCTTCATTTTTCCTCCACGTTAAGAATGGAAAGTTAAAATCCCCACAAATAAATATATTTCGCTTTGTGGTTTTAACGCGTTTTCTACTTCATTTCTAATGAATGGTAACTCACTTTTTGTGTTGTTTCGTGTCCTGTACACGTTCATGATAAAGTTTTAGTTTTTTAATTCTAAAATAAGAATATTAACTGTATTGTTTGATTTGCTTACCTATGCATGTGTTTTTCATATAAATACAACAGCAGCATCCCCTTCTAGTCAATCTATTTGCTTTAAATATGTTATGGTCCTTTATGTGAAGAATTAAAAACTCACACAATCCAATTATCCAAACTATTCATCAGTCCTGCGTGTCAGAGTTAAGAAGTGCCACGTCTATGTGTATGACTATGTCGATTTGGTGCTTTTTAACCCTGACACGCAGAGTCCTGCTTTACTGTGGACCTCTTGGTATGAAAGTGTTTGTCTGTAACTCCATTTAACTCTTTCATTAGCCATTCCATTACATGTACTATTTATTTTTATGAAACCTTTATTACTAATTTTATTATTTCTTGTTTCTTTACGTGTATTACTGTTACTCCTTTGTTACCGTAGTCCGTTTTTGTTTTTGTTTTTTAAATTTATTGTTTAATAATTAGTTGTATCGTTGATAATTAATTAATTAGTTTTAAATTGATAATTATTTAGTTTTGTAAAAATTGGTTGTTGCCAATGTACAGGCAGTTTTTACATCGATGGACCGAAGTGGCCCCTAGTGTGCCCACTATAAAAATTTCTTATGTTCTTATGTTCTTTGTGGTTCGGAACCCACGTAAAATTGTAGGTCCCCTCCGCCACCACGGAGGACATGCACAATACACAATTACGAACACAGTTAGGTAGACCAGCCATGAATGGATCCTAGGGTCTTTGTTGGTCTGAAACATTATAACATTATAACATTATCTTGATGGATACTGTACCTCTTCATTTTATGGGAGCTCTCTCCTGGCCAATAAACATTATTATTATTATTATTATCATCATCATTATCATTGCCATATATATATATATGTTGGTATTATTGTCGTTATGTGTACTTTTTATTTTTATTCCATTTTTTATTTTTGTAGTCTTGGCTTTGGGTAGTTTTTATTATTACTTGTTCCTGTACGTATCTTATTTTTATTTCTCTTTCAGTCATAATTTTAGTTTTTTAAATTTATTATTGTTTGATTTATCTTATCGTTTATTACCTTCAAGAATATTATACTATTTTATGGGATTTATATCCTGCCAATGAAGCTTATCATTATCATTATCATTTGCTATTTCAGTGTCTCCGATGCAGTTTACATATCCTCTTTCACATTCATGCAAATGTGTTTACGTTAAGCTTAAGATATCTGCGTTGTTTTTTTTAACTAAATTTCGTAGGATTGTAATTTATAATCTGCTAAATTTAACATTTGTATATGTTAAATTTAGAGGGTTAATACTAACAGCCTTTGTGTTCGATTTTGCTGGATACTGTTATTATCAGGTCGTTTTTGTTAGTTTCTCATCAGTGTTAGTGGGTGCGCCGTCGCACTTGAGAATACAGTAACCCACACACCCTCGATTTACGCGCCCCCCCATTTGCGCGGTTTCGGATTAACGCGGTCCAAAAAATGTTATTTTTTTATTTATTACATTTTATTACTAATTTTTATGCCTTTTTACAGATGAGTTTAGGTATTTATTTATTTATTTATTTATTTAATATTATTTTTTTTATAGATAATTATTATTATTATTATTATCAGTAGTAGTAGTAGTAGTAGTAGTAGTAGTAGTATTTAATTTTATTTAATATTATTTAATTTTTGGGGTGTCTTGGGGTTGGAGGGTCTTGTACTTAGCACATTAAATTATATGTTATAGTTCCCCCAATTTAAGCGGAATTCATTTTACGCCGAAGGTTCAGAAACGCATCTCCCGCGTAAATCGGGGGATTACTGTACTGCTGGTGTTGTCCTCGGTGTCATTGTAGTTGTTTAATTAACTGTGGGTGGTGTTAGATAGTGGATAGTGTATGTATTTAGTGCTAGCGTATATATGTCTGCGGAGCCCGGTCTTTTCTCATGAGGCGTGAAAGTTGTTCTTTTATAGTTCTTCCAACTCCTAGAAACTGTTCTTCATTAATCCTGTTGTCATTTCTTTTAGTTGGGACTTGAGATGTTTTCCTCTTTCTTTTCTTTGTGTACCCTTAATGCGGAAATAAGAGCACCCCTATTTAGACATTTTCTCTCTCTCTCTCTCTTCACACACACCACACACACACACACACACACACAACACTGATTGTCTGTGCAAAGAAGGTGGGAAGTAATAGCAGTTTGCTCCTCCATATTGACATGTTCTATTACTCATCGTGTTGAAACAGTGTTTTAGGATGGTTGTACATGCATTTGGAGCCACGTTTGCACAGTCCAGTTTTGTAGTAGTTACATATGGTCCGTATTTTCGGTTCCTTTATGTTTAGTGACTTACGTTATTTGGTTTTTGAGACTCAGTTTGGTTCTTTTGTTTTTGTACTATGTCATCCCTTTCATTTGTAGTCATAACGCCGCGCTCTTGTATTTGTAACATTATTCCGTCATAGTGTTATTTCATACTTCCCTTATATCGCGTTCTCCTCAGTGTTCTGTATTCCATTTTTGTTATTATCTGCCTAATCTAACCTTTTCCGGTGTTGTATTAGTGAACTGTTACAATTCTTTCTTCGCCTAAATTTTTTATCTGTCACCTCCATTTTTCAACATTCTCCAGTCTCGTTTTTGCTATTATTCTATGCTTTTTCATGCTCTCGACGCTTACATAGCCATCAATATCACTGATTTTAGTTCTATTCAACATTTTTCTATTCTTCCTGCTCAAGTTGATGCATTCATAGTGTTTAAATGCATTGCAGAGTATGCATTTGAGGGCGGTGGTTTTGTTGATTTCATTTTCGAAGTGGCAAAGGTATGTAACGGCACAATCCTTTAGGCATAGCTTGTTCTAATTCAGCTTCCTGATTTTACAACATTTTCCACATTTCTTCCTCTTATTCGTAGTTTTAGCAATATTTTTTATTCCTTTATCGTCTGGTTTCGGCAAATCGTCACTCTTTCATTTCGAAATCGGAGGCGACCTTCGTTTATGTCCTTTGTCCCGGTTTGCTCTTGTATTCACGTTTGGAACTGCTCTCAAGAACTTTATTTTGGTGAATTTATTTTTGAAATTATAATATTTTTATTCGTGTACACTGTATTGCATTTATTTTCATTTAATATATTATTTTCGCAGATCCATTGGCACTTTATGAACAATTCGGTGGAGATAAAATTAACCGCGGAGATGTTACTTCCTTGTTATTTGCATATTAATGCAGAGAAAAAACTAAACGTCCATTCACCACGAGGTACCAAACACACACACACACACACACAGTACATCCTATTGGTGATTTATATATCATTCGTTCAAACATAATATATACAGTATACTATCTATCTATCTATCTATCTATCTATATATAATGTTCATATTAAAAACATTAAAATATTAACTTACAAATATAATATAAAAAATGTTAAATTAATGAAAGAAAAAAAAGAAAAAAAAAGATTTGCCTTAAAATTTATGTCATTTATAAAACGGTTTATTTTGTAGTTAGAAAATAATGAAGTGAATAAATAATGTTAAAAAAACCCATAAAATACAATAAATAAAATCTCCTGTTTGAGATGTATCTTCAGTTTCCAGTTCCCTTTTTATCAATTTATGCGATTTTATAACTTTTTCACGCTCATAAACGGTTTTAACGTTTCAAATTTGAGTTTAAAAGTCCGCGTTATTTGAAATTTGAATAATCAACGGTTTTAACCGTCATTTCACTCAAAATATGTCCGTTGATGATGGCTATGATTTTCATTATGGAAATGTTTATTAAAACGTTATTCTCTCTCTCTCTCTCTCTCTCTCTTTATGTCTTTACGTACTATACATTTTTTGGGGGTGAAGTGGGGGTGGGACAAAAGAGAGTCCGAAGATAAAAGCTGGTTCAGGAAGGAAATATGTCAAATGTTTCTGTCACTACTTACGAAACTGAAACGACAGTGCCAAGTGCCAAGGATTACGAAATAAGATATTATTACTTAACCACACCCACTTCTTACTTATCAGATTGAAAATAAATTGAAACATTTCTATTACGACATGAAAATAATGACCAGTTGTATTTCGCGTAAGATCATGTCGTAATAGATGAAATTAAATTTAAGGAGTCAACAGACCTTATCAGCCAGTCATCTCCGATCTGATCATATCTGCGCCTTTTGAATATAAATGTCTTTATGTCCAAGTGCTAGCTTTAATGAGGGATTTTACGAGCGACGTCTCTTCGCTGCTTCGCGGCCTCGCCCAAGTACATCAAGTAAAACTGAGATTAAATTTTATTGTTTACAGTTTCAGTCTACGAATGAGATTTACAGTCAGTAATTAGGACCCCAAAACAAGGGGAAACATCTGCTAAGGTTTAAAAGTGTATATACAGTGTATATATATATATATATATATATATTATATATATATATATATATATATAATATATATATATATATATATATATATATATCCCTAATATATATATATATATAATTATATATATATATATATATATATATATATATATAATATATATATATATGAGGCCCTCCGGATCACAAGCTGCCAAGCACCAAAATTTAAAAAATGGGAAAAATGCAGTTAAAGCTTATCAACTTGCAAAATGCCATAACTTTTAAACCAATAACGATATTTGATTGATTTCGACCATACGTACAGGTCCACAATCTGCTCCCTGACTCACCCACGAGATAGAGGAAGAGTGGGGGAATATAGTGGTATAAATAACTCAATTCTGACCCCAGTGGCGCTTGGCAGGTTGTGGTCCGGAACGCCTCATATATAGAGTATATAGTGTACAGTAAGTTCCCGCATTCGACTTAATGCGACGGTCGAAAAGACGGAAAAGGTGAAAAGTCGATATACTGGGGTTTTCCCCCCTAAGTTATTATGCGTTTATCAGCTTATTGCGAAAATCATATTGTTTTTATCAAGTCTACCTTTAGATACCTTTAAATGGTTTCAAACGACGATTCAGGATCAACCTGCGGTCGAACCCTCTGCAGTCCGGCTCATTTGCGGGATTTGGTGGAGGAGGGAATTGGTTTCCGATCTCCTGCTGCCCTTGCAGCCAGCCACACATGGCTGGTCAGGGACTTTGCACAAGACCCTCTCCAGCTGATTCTTGAAATTATTCAGGTTAGTGTGCTGGAAGTTCTTCAGTTCTTTAGGCAGGACATTAAAAAGTTTCTGGCCTGTATTCTGAAGGTATTTTCCATCCTCGTTTTCATGGCCCCCCGTCCCACCGCAGCTGGTACAGTACAGAATCTGTCTCTTCTCTCATTTCAATGTGTTTCTATTTCATTTCTAATGTAAGGAACACAACCTTTCAGTTTTTTCCATAAATATATTATTGTTTACCGCTGGCGACTTCCTTCCAGGGAGTAGAGTTTCACGGATTGTAGTCGAGGTCAGTAGTCTCCATCTTTCGTTTCCTCTATCTTAGACATAAAAGTCCTTTGTGCGTCTTCTATGTTTGCAACGTCTCATTTTCTGTATAGACTTATGAGTACTACTCAGTTGTTGGCAGGACTAGAGTCTTCCATAATTTTAGCATGACGTTTGCTTTTCTGCTGCGGAAGCTCCTCCAGATGATTCCCATTATTTTTCTAGCTGTTATAATTTTAATGTTATAATGCTCTTTGAATTCTGCATTCGCCGACATTATTACTTCAAGATCCCTGATTTGTGGGGATGACCTGAATAAGTGTCGATGTTTGCCAGTCTGACGTCTGTAAAATCGCAAAGTATGATACTCTTAAGATGATACAAAGGATGATACAGGATGAGACCAAGTATGATACTCTCAGGATGTGAGTCGTGTTTGCGAGTATGCAGAAATGGCGAGGGTTAGGAATAAGAATCCTGCTGTCTTGGTTTGGGGTGATATGTTATTCAAGTTGCAGTGTTTGCAAGTTTTTGAAATTGAAATTTGCAAACTTGTAAACCTTGTTGACAGTGTTTGCAAGTGATATATAAAACTCAGCGTGCCCGTATGATATGGGTATTTTTTTTTATTGAAAAATAGCGCCAGATTATATCTATTCTGGAAATAATTTGTCGATGGAGAGTTTCAAAACCTTTCTTGTATGTTTGCAAAATTTTAAAAATTTATTCGGTTTTCACATAAAAACCAGTTTTCCAACGCCTGATGAGGACATGCATCCTCAGACCATGATGCTACATCCTCCATATTTGACTGTCTAAACAATACAGTTATTATTATTATTATAGGCCTCTCCTACCCTCCTATTTTTACGAAAGTTGGACCTTCGGTTCCCAAAACCTATATAATAAAATGGAATTATTGGGCAAAACACGTAACAGAGAACAAATGCTTCCGTCTATACCAGGGGTCGGGGAATTTTTTTTGGTATTACCCAAAACTCTATTTGAGTAAGGTGAAATTACCCCCAGACTTCAAAGTAAACAAAAAAAAGCCAATTGCTCTTAAAACTGTTGCATATAGTATACAAAAAATTCAAATTAAAAAAATGGAAGTGTCTCTCATACCGCAAGCATTACCTCCAAAATTTTTAAATTTACCCCATTTGGGGTAATTTACCTCTGTTCCCCGACCTCTGGTCTATACTAACTACACATTCTCTGTACCCAGTTCTATGTAGGGCTTTCTCTGACACTAATAAGAGGAAATAGTATGGGTGGTTCATGCGGATGAAGGACAAGTCTGATCAGTTTTATCACTCTTTTGTCTTCTCAGATTAATCAAGATTCCAGCAGTTTGCTCCAGGAGGACGGAGCTGGGTATAGAGAACCCAAACTGATGCAACTTACTGTGAAATTGAATGGTTGTGCTGTTATGGCGTGGGCAGGCATTTCATAATCTGCAAAACTATCCTTCTATTCGTAAAGGAATAACTTGATTCACAAGGTTACATATTCATCTTAGATAAGGACATCCTGCTTTTGTTTCGGAATAAAAACTTTACCTGAAGGACACCATGTTTCAAAACAACGATACCACATATCCATTCCGTTGCTTTAGGAGGGTGGTTGGCGCTCAGATCAGTTCTTGAAAAACTTCACTATGATAAGTTCATATGTAGAATTCATATACAAAAATATTATTTAAAAAAATGGTAACTAATGCAAAGCTTTGAAAAATGTAAAAAATAAAATAAAATACATAATTAAAAATGTAAAAAAATAAAATAAAAAATATAATTAAAAACTTATTAAAAAAATCGATTAATCAAATCACATGATTTAATCACTGTCATTAAATCATTATTGGCAACCCTGATCAAAATGGCTTCCCACAATCTGTCATTTCTCTTTCAGTCTTCGTCCAGGAATGAGAGATCCCAAAGTGGGAATCTCAAAGGATGCCATTCTGAAACAACAACAACAACAACAATACTACTACTACTACTACTAATTATTATTATTATTATTATTATTATTATTATTGTTATTAATTATTATTGTTATTACTTGCTTCCTCGTCTTTACCGAGTCTTGGAGTAAAGACGTATCCAACTACACTTCACATCCAAGCTTCAAATTCTAATTGAAGTAATTTTTCCTAAAACAAATATAGGAAAATAGAGAAAATAAGATTAAACTAATTCAATGTTAACCTCAGATCATCTTCAGTCTTTTTTCAGTCCTTCATACAACAACGTTTGATACAGTTTTAGTAAAAACAACAACGATTAACAAACCAAATGTTTGTTGTAATATTGGTAACATTAACTGAATTTTGTTGTCAGTGTTATTGAATGAAGTAACAACAGTAATCCTGAAACACGTTTCTCACTCGGATCAACGAGTGAAGATCCCTTTATTCTTTCAGTATTAATCTTTTCTTAACTGCGAAGTTAACGTCATTTCTTAAATAGTGAAAGAACCAAAAAGTCGGCAAAGGAATCTCATCTTGGATTCGAAGCATGCTTTTAATAACAATAATAGGAAACAGTCTTATGAAACTTACTTAATAATTAAATAAATAGTTGGCAGAGAGAGAGAGAGAGAGAGAGAGAGAGAGAGAGAGAGAGAGAGAGAGAGAGAGAGGCTAACAAAGACCCCAAGATCCACTCTAGGTTAGCCCAATAAAAAAGTTGAGAAAAAACAAATGGGAATAAAGAATAGTGAAAACTGATACCATGCTTACACTTATACGTGTAAAGCTTTCACGCAGGAAAAGTAGTAATAGTAAAGTATAAGGACGGACGAGACTCTCTTCCCTCCTCCACCAGCCCGCTGACAGAAAATTGCTGTAAAAGAATAAATAAATGGTTATTTACAAAATAACTACAATTTTTTACAATTTTACAACTTTTGTTGTTAGCAATTTGAACAAAATAAATAATTGTAAAATTCGACTATTAGTTTATTTAATTTGCCCTTATTTTAGGCTTTACTGGGCTCACAATTAAAGCCAAAACGTTACTTTATATATATATAATTATATAAATTATAAAATATATAAATTATGAATAATAAATTTTAATTAATATAATTAATTTAAAATACAAAAATGGACTAATATTTGAAAATTAAATAATAAATTAAATTACTGTAAAGTTATTACGTCATCGTGGAAATATTTAATTTTAATTTATTTCTATTTATAAATTATTTTATAAAATAAATATCAGAATATTACAAGTTATGTTGTGCTACAATAATACAATAATACAATAATGCAAATAATACCGTAGCTATTATTGGACTATTCATTTTATATAATTTGGCCCTCAATTCATTATTTATGAGTTACGTTTAAATTATAATTAATACACAAAAGAAAATAATAGTGTATATTAATCTTAAGTTAATAAATGTGAAACAAATACAGACATTTATTTATAGGCAAAGTAGAAAGGAAGATAATGAAAACATAGGTTCAGAGTTCATTCACACCATGCATACATTTATCTCGTGTACCCAATACGCATTACAGGACAATGGAAAATAAAGGATAGCATGAAACACTAAACTATTTAATCGGATCTACGCCATGCATTTTCGTAAGGATTTTTTATGTATTTACTATAGAATATACAAAAAAGTCATCATTTCATCGTTGCATCATTTCTCCGATGAATGCCCAGGCCATTGCCCTGAGAGACTTACTTTAAAAAATTAATTAGATATATTGCCATCTTTCGCACTGGAATTACTTAGATAAGGGAGCGGTGATCCAGAGGCAGCTCCAGCCGGTCACACACCCCAATTTAAGAATTCCAACGAAAGTGTGCATCATATATGTGATCCCCCCCCCCCCCTTATTCCCTCTCCTCGTCTTTCGTGAAAAAGATTTAACAGAATGTAATTTATATTGCGCCCTTTGCACAGGAATTACTTAGATGAGGAAGCACTGATCCAGAGGCACCTCCAGCTAGCCAGCATCCCCCTCCAATTTAAGAATTTCTTCGACAGCGTACGTATGTTTGATTTGTTTTCTTTTTGTAAAGAAATTTTGTTACACGTATTTGAAACTAAAGTTCTTCTTTTGCCTAAGTAGCTTCCCTGAAGTTGAACTCTAAAGTTAAATATGTCTATTAAAAGTTTTTATCTCCCGAGCATTCCCATTAGGTTCCCCATCATCTAAAAACTCCCAGTGCTCTGATACCAGCTCCGACCAGCGTCTCCTACTACATTTACGATCAAAAGCGAACAACTTCATCCCTAACTCCACACCAACCAACTCCCCCTAAGTTATGACTCTTTTGTAGGCTTATTTGTAGGTTTCGACTCCCGAATATTGTCACATTGACAACACCCAGTGCTCTGTAACCATACCAAACCAGCGCCGCCTACTACGTTTACATCGAGAGAGAGAGAGAGAGAGAGAGAGAGAGAGAGAGAGAGAGAGAGAGAGAGAGAGAGAGAGAGAGATTTAAACTTTGTATTATTAAATATTATTTAAGTATAACTTCTAAAATGAAAAACTCTAAAAATGAAATAGAAAGAAATATTCGGGGTCACACTGACCTCCTCTTCAAGCAAAAATTAAAAATCAAATTAAAAGATCAATATAATAATGAGTCAAGGTAAAAATAAGTCACTATACAAAGAATAAAACTAATTCACAGGCCTGCGAATGAGAACTTTGTAAGAGTTGTTTTCTTACTAATAACTGATTTTATATAATTCAACTACGCTGATTTCGAATAAGGTGTCCATTTTTTTCTATCACGTAAGGATTTTCTGCAAACTGGAAGGGAAAAAACAACAACATAAATAAATATTATTTATTTAAATTTACATTAGGTACCTATTTCGCTTTGTTATACTAATTACAAATGCAAACAACTTTAAAAAGAAAGAATACTATTAACGTCAATTACATATTCATCTTTATTTGTCCTGAGTTTTCTTGAGATCTATGCCTTTTAGTCTCGAATGTACGCGCTGTTCCTTTTCTTTTATGTAATAATTCTGGAGGATCCCGTTTCAACATCCAGCAGTAATCAGTCATCATGCTGATGTCCCACTTTCCCTGATATCTCTTCTCCATTTCTTTGATGTCTTGGTGAAACCGTTCTCCTTGTTCTTCGCTGAGTGCTCCGAGATTCTCAGGGAAGTAATCCAAGTGTGAATGTAAGAAATGTAATTTTAAACTCATATTGCAACCCAACTCTTTGAACTTATTTAGCATGTTGTTCACAAGGTTTTGGTAATTTGGGTCCTTGTTGTTCCCCAAAATTTGCTGATAATATCTTTAAAAGCAATCCACGCTTCTTTTTCAAGATTGTTCATTGTTCTTTCAAAGTATTCATCCAAAGTCAGTTTTCTATTCTGGGGACCAACGAAAATTCCTTCTTTCAATTTTGCTTCCGAAAGAGTTGGGAATTTACCACACAGATACTTAAAACAATCTCCATCTTCGTCCAAGGCCTTAACAAATTGCTTCATGAAGCCTAATTTTATGTGAAGCGGAGGTAAAAAGACTTTCTTCGTGTCAACCAAACTTTCACGTTGAATGTTTTTAGAACCAGGTGTCAGGTTGACTCTGCGTGGCCATTCCTTTTTTATCCAGTGCTGAGTTCTTGCTCCGCTATCCCATTCACACAAAAAACATGGAAAAGTCATATAACCTGGTTGCTGACAACATACAAATCACTTTTAAGTCTCCACAAAGTAGCCAACCGTGTTCTTTGTATTTAACCTTAGCTAGAAGAAGCTCAAGATTTTCGTACGTTTCGTTCAAGTGAACCGAATGAGCCACAGGAACGGATGCATACAAGTTGCCGTTGTGAAGGAGGACGCCTTTTAGACTTCTTTTGGAGGAATCAATGAAAAGTCTCCACTCATTTGGGTCATAGACTGCAGCGCCTAGCTTAAGTATTAGTTCCGAAACATTGTTGCAATATACCAATGAATTTTCTTGAGAAAAATATTGGATGAATTCTTTTCCTCGATTTCTGTACCAGTAAAATGACGTCCCGGGAGAAAGCAAGTTCTTTGTACGAAGTCTGAATCCCAAAAACTCTGAAGAATCCTTCGAGAGACAAATCTCTTACCAAATCATTAAGTTCACTTTGTGTAAACAATTGGGGTTCACCAGATGTTTCGGTTTGAAAACAATCAATATCATCGTTTCCATCGTCATCAGACACCGAATCAGATGAAGTAATATCAAGAGTATTTGGTTTAGTAGGTACAGGTATACCAGGTCCATGAGCAACAGGTCTTATAGCAAACTGAAAGTTTGGATAAGAAATTTCCTTTTTATTTTTAATATTGTACACTTGCACGTTACATGAACAAAAATAGCAGTCATTGCTGTGATTTCTAGGCTCACGCCGGACCATTGGGATCCCAAAAGGTAAAGAATCTTTTTTACCTTTACTCCACATTCTAAGTTGTTCAACACAAACACTACAAACTTTATGTGGAGCCCATGATTTGCCTTGATCCCCAAGTTTCATTCCGAAGTACGCATAGTATGCTTTCTTGACGAAGTCTGTAATATCTCGCCTTTGTTTTTTCGCAGTAAATTTTCCACAATTATAACAGAAAATGTTTGGGCTATTTACACACTCTCTGGTTGCCATAGCGACAAATAAACAAATTTCAAAAGAGAAATATAGTCACCGCGCACCTTTGAATAATAAGAACTATAACCTCGCACGCACTAGACAGACTGACTCATCTCGTGGCTTGTCAATCACTTATATACTAGCGGTGCGTTTCTCGAATGTTCTAGAGACGCTATGACGTCACTTCTGATCTGGAAGCATTTATAGGCAGTAGTTTTTAATAAAAATTTAATTGAGTCAATTTTAATGAAAATTACTTACATATGTAATATGAAATATGACATTTTGTGAAAAATCTATACGGGATGGCGAAAAATGGATATTATTTTCGGAATCAGCGTGCAAAAATTATTATATAAGTGATAAAATATTTCGGACAACAAAACCATCGCAGGCCTGGATAAGTACTGGATTTGTGCATGCCTGGATTACATGTAGTAAATAGATAGAGAGAAAGCAGCAGATAAATAGCAAGATACATACAGTACATACATACATACATACATAGACACTGTATGGTGAGATGTACGGACTCATATTTGTCCATTCAGAAATTAGAAGAAAAAAATTGAGATCAATTTCTTGTCTAAGATTTATATAGTGAATTTTCAATTCATTTCCAACCCCCGTGGTTGATTTGTACTTCTGGGGGAGTAGGTTTTCATAAACAAAAAGACTAACAAAATCTGTAAATTTTGGCTGAACGACGATGGTATAATATTTAGGAATATAATGTACATGAAGGAACGTGTATTTTGATTTAAAGTGCTTTTTACTATTTTGTACAAGAATCAATACTAATGCTATGTACAAAATCATGTATAAGAGGAAAACATTTTGGGATCACTTCAAATACAGTTGGGGTGTCACAATGATAAATTTCATTGCTAATGAAAACTTCGGTTTGCTTTATATTGAATTACCCAGTACGTGTGGGTTACCTAGTACGCGTGACTGCTATAACTTTTTAATTTGCAGTGGTGATAGGTTTGATACAGATAGTTATAGTTTTACATCTGTCAGCAAGTTAATTAATGGCTGCACCATAAGCACTGTTTAATAATCAAGAATTTAAATGAAAGACTGTAAATGTTCATAATGTAATGTCTGGATGTCTCCTTTCTCGTCACAGACTTCTTGAATTATTATTGAATTATCATGAACATGGTTCATATTAAATATTACTGATGACTGTTAAAATACTGTAAGTGATAGTGAAAAGATATCCAAACACTTTTAAATGGATTAGTGAATACATTTATCACAAACTTTCCTGTTAAACCAAGACTAATATAAAAACTACAACAACATGGATCACCACAACATTTATTGAAAGCAATAAAGATAAGTATACTCTCTTTAAGTTATGGAAGAATGTTACTAGAACCTAGCAGAGTCCAGTGGCGACTGGCGTATAGGAGCGATGGAGCGATGGAGCGGTCGCTCCCCCTTGCTTGAAACGATAAATATTAATTTAACAGATAAAAAATATATTAATTTTAAGATATTCAACAATTATTTTTATATTTAATTAAAATATTTTTTTAATACAAATTTATGGCTTCTTTTGACATATAAGTACCGTACGGAAGCACCATGTGATTGTTTATGTACTAGAATTCTAAAAATTATAAATTTTATGAAATCCCACCCCCATACATTTATACCACGAGTCGCCACTGTAGCAGACATATAAAAACTACTGTAAAAGCTAGACTCAATACAATCAGTAAAGAGCAAAACTGGATCCCTATTGTTCAAAAACTTACAACGCAAAATCTAATTCCAAAGGACTGTGAAGTACTTTGAACGGTTTGATCAACACCAGAAGGCAGAAGGGTCAAAACCAAGCATTTCCGTTGATTATAAAGTCTTTCATTTATTAACCTCTGGCACCAGTACAGCAGTAGTCCTTCCAAATACAGAGGGTAACAGCCTCAATCCACATCAAATTCATATTTCTTTGACGAATCTGATACCAAGCCACAATTCAGTGATAATAAAAAAAAATTTAAAAATAAAAACACTGACACGAACACGACATCAGTAAAGGTCTACAAACTAGTACAAAATGAAACTGCAATTCCTGCTTCCAAAACTTGAAAACGAGTCAGCAACTGAAGTCGTAAATTCTTAACTAAATCCACTACTCTAGCTGATACACATTTTGGATATAGAGATGCGCGTACTACGGTATGTACGAGGGTAATTCAATAAGTATCCGCACTTTTTATTTTCACAATTTTATTTTCACATCTGATAGATTATAAACATATCACTTCTCAACATAGTCTCCCTGTTTTTCAATACACTTAGTCCAGCGATCTACAAGCTTCCTAATGCCATCACAAAAGAATGTTTTTGGCTGTGTGCGTAGCCAGTCATGCACCGCCTCCTTCAGGTCATCATCGCCTTGGAATCGCTGACCTCTCAAAGCGTCTTTTAGTGGTCCAAACAGGTAAAAATCCGAAGGTGCCAGGTCTGGACTGTAGGCTGGATGGTCGAGAACGTCAAATTATCTCCAGTGATAATGCGCTCCAAAAAGTTTTCACCTTCATTATGATACCGCGCCAAAAGACGAGAGCAGACGTCCATACCTGGATCCATCACTATGAACCAGAAAGCAAACGACAGAGCATGCAATGGAAGCATCCGACATCTCCCGTTGCAAGGAAGTTCAAAGAGCAGCCGTCAGCAGGTAAAGTTATGCTAACACTGTTTTGGGATACACGAGGCCCTATCCTTGAGCATTATCTAGACCGTGAAACTACAGTAACAAGTGCATCGTATTTTGACATGCTTCGGAATGAGTTAAAGCAAGCAATTCGCACAAAACGGAGAGGGAGATTGTCTGAAAGTGTTATTCTGTTACACGACAATGCGCGCCCTCATACCGCTGCACAGACTAGAAATGCCTTCAAGAACTTAAATTTGAAGTTCTCCACCATCCAACCTACAGTCCAGACCTTCGGATTTTTACCGGTTTGGACCACTAAAAGACGCTTTGAGAGGTCAGCGATTCCAAGGCGATGATGACCTGAAGGAGGCGGTGCATGACTGGCTACGCATACAGCCAAAAACATTCTTTTGTGATGGCAATAGGAAGCTTGTAGATCGCTGGACTAAGTGCATTGAGAAACAGGGAGACTATGTTGAGAAGTGATGGGTTTATAATCTATCAGATGTGAAATAAAATTGTGAAAATAAAAAGTGCGGATACTTATTGAATTACCCTCGTATAAATTAGGGCGGGTCATACTATGCATTTTTTTTAAATCAATGGAGAGGGGTGTTCAAATGACATATTTTGGTGTATAGAACACAATTCTGAAGAAAATATTTAATTCTGATAACCCTAACCTACATCATTTTGCAGTTGATTATTATTAAATTGTTGATTATTTTACTATTGTAGT
Organism: Bathynomus jamesi; assembly: GCA_023014485.1. NCBI lineage: Eukaryota > Metazoa > Arthropoda > Malacostraca > Isopoda > Cirolanidae > Bathynomus > Bathynomus jamesi. The sequence continues at coordinate 102,766 of JAJOZX010006375.1, forward strand.
TACCCCAGAATATGTCTTCTCACGTTTTCTATCATGGAGGAAAGTGCTGCAGTAGCAGAGAAGGCAGCCAGGAAGGATGTTAAGAGATTTTTGGCAGATGGTGATGAGGATCTGGAATTGGAGAGAAGTGGTGACGAAGATGAGTTTGTTCCTGAAGTTGAGCTCTTCCCTCAAACTGACCCTGAGCCAGCAGCTTCGGCAAAGGTACAGAAAAACTATGATTAGATTCAAAACATTGCCCTTGCTAGTGTAAGGTATGGCATAGGGCTGAGGCCAACTGCAGCGATAGCAACAGCAGCAGCAGCTCTGATTGACGCAGGAATCATCACAGAAGACAATACAAGTAAAGTGATTGATAAGAGCAAGGTCAAGAGAGCACAGGAGAAGTTGATGAGAGAGCTGGGGGAACAGTTCGAGAAGAAGTGCAGGGAGGAGGGGGGGATCTCTTGCATCCTCTTTGATGGGCGGATTGACCTGACCAATGTGATGATGGAAGCTGAGGGCAGTGACCAATCTTTTCCCGCAAAGATCAAGGAAGAACACTATAGTGTTGTTAGTGAGCCTGGCAGCTACTATCTGTTCCACTTTACCCCAGAGAAAGCAACTAAAGAGGAGTCACATGCGGAGAAGGTTGCTAAGGTCCTGTTTGCCTGGCTGAAAGAGAGGGGTTATGATAAGACCTTGTTGGCCATTGGAGGAGACTCAACAAACGTCAACACTGGTGTGAAAGCTGGAGTAATGCGGAAGCTGGAGCTGCACCTGGGGAGAAAGCTGGTCTGGTTGGTGTGCAACCTGCACACTGTTGAACTTCTCCTGCGCCATCTCATTGCTGACCTTGATGGCCCTACTCTGTCGGACAAAAAATTATCCGGACCAATAGGAAAGCTCTTTGATTCTGCTACAGACTTTGATATCAATCCAAACTTCACCCGAATCTCTGTTGGCCCTCCACTGATCAAGCTTCCTGACAAGGTCATTCAAGATCTCTCAACTGATCAATACTATGGCTATAAAATTGTCTGTGCAGTCAGGGATGGAGTACTTCCTGCAGGGCTGGCTCTGTTAGAGATAGGACCAGTAAACCACAGCCGCTGGCTCACCACAGCGAACAGACTTCTCAGGCTCTGGGTGTCAAAGCACGGACATAAAGGAAAGAACCTGAAGATTCTGCAATTCATTGTGGAATTCATCATTGGAGTGTATTGCCCATGTTGGTTCAACGTGAAGGTCAAGCACTCCTGGATCGAAGGGCCTAGGCACATCCTCTTTCAGCTGGACTGCCTCAAGTCCCAGAGAAAGGAGGTGCTGGATATTGTGATGCCAATTGTGAGAAGATCTGCTTGGTATGCCCACAGTGAAGTCATCCTCCAAACACTACTCTGCTCTGAGGATCAGAAGGAGAGAAGGAGAGGATTGAAGGGGTGGAGAGAATCCTGGCCATCAGGGGAGAGGGGGACCCGGACACTCAGCTGGGGGACTCCTCTGTTAGGAGCAGAAGGACACCTGACATCAATTGTGATGCTTCCAGCATCGGTGACTTGATCAGTTGGTCAGAAGTTGTGTCAGAGCCACCTCTCACCTGCTCTCTAAGCACCTCAGAGGTGAAAAACTTCATCAACACCCCCATGGAGGTGCGCAACTGGCCTTACCACACACAAAGCATTGAGAGGGTTGTTAAAATGGTGACTGAGGCTTCTGCTAAGTACTTCTCACAGGAAAAGAGGGATGGAGGGATCAGGGCTCAGGAGACCAGCAGGAAGCTGATGTCCAAGTCTGAGTCAAAGCAGGATTTGTGCAACCTGGCAAAGTTCAAGATGTCAGGAGAATGATCTTTGTAATTATATCCAGTGATATACATGCAGTTCACCTATTAATAAATATATGTAAAGTTGATTTGGCCTTGTCAATATAAATGATTTACCTTATATCTTTTAATACATTATAAAGGGGTTCAAAAGGGTAAAATTGGCAATTTAGAAATACAAAATGATGTAGGTTAGAGTTATCCTATCCAAAAAATAAGCTCATATTTGAATTCCCCATGTAAAAACACATAATTTAGACACCCCTGATGGTAGGATTTCCTTCAGATTCATGTTGTCACCTGAGTACGACCCGCCCTACTCGTATATGCACTATAATTATGCAGTAATCACGATATAAGAAAATGAGCATGAGAACTTGTAACAGAAAAAATCTTAGTTTTTGTTCACCTGTAAAAGAGGATTTCATCCTCTTTCACATAAATTTTTGCCGCATAAACTTGTTACATACTGTATCAAAGGAAATACGTTATAATGGTTCACATTATATAATTGTCAAATCATCATCACTGTATGCAGAGTTAAAGGATACTTCAAATGGAAATACAGTATTAAAAACTGAGATTCCACAGGGATTTATTTTTGGATCATTACTGTTTTTAATCGATGTCAATGAATTCCATCTGTAAACTGCAGTAAAGTGCATGTATATATATATATATATATATATATATATATATATATATAATATTATATATATATTAGTGATGTAGGTCACATCCGCATCCCATCCGCATCCGCGGAACATCCGCACATTTTCTCGCATCCGCATCCGCACCCGCATCCGCACTTTGGACTGCGGATGTCGTGCGGATGTGGACCGTTGAGATAAAATGTCATTAATAAGCGGAAATTATCAAATTCTACTATATTAATAACTAGTTCATTGTGCGCAAAAGTGATGCAAGCGACAAGACGAGAGGCTGTTCTTGTATGAAGTTACTCTCTTGCAACCTACTTAGATCCACGTTACAAAGCTAAGTTATTTTCACCTAGTACATTAGAACGAGTTAAATCATCACTTGGCAAAGCAGTTGAAGAGCTTCAATCTCTTGAATCTGTCGCTTCGCCACCCACCAAAAGAATAAAAGTTTCAGTGACAGAACCAACACCTTCAACAAGCAAATCTATCACAGAATCTGTCTCTCAGTTTCTTGAGTCAAGCAGCGATGACGAGACCTACGCGATGTCAAAAGATGTAGTAAAAATGATCGAGAGCTATCACCAAGAAAAACGCCTGGCTGCATGTGACAATCCTATTAGTTGGTGGAAAAATACGCAGAATATCTATCCATACTTGAGTAAACTTGCAAGGAAACATTTAGCCTGTCCTCCAACAAACGTACCAAGCGAGAGATTATTTAGCAGTGCTGGATTAATATATGATGAAAAGAGAAAAGACTGGCAGCAGAAAAGGCAGAAAAATTAATGTTCCTTAAGCATAACCTTCCTATAATTAAATTTGAACATTAAACGATGAACATCTTAGTTTACTTTATTTTAATTACTAATTTATAAATATGCCTAATAAAACTTTAAACTTAATATAAATAGTTATCAAGCTAATTAAAGATCTCTTTCTATAAGGGTGGAGGTTGGGGAAAGAGGTCGGTGGGTGCATTTGAGTTGGGTTCACGTCCCGCATCCTGGTAACACAATTATGGTTTCTAATTGTGGCTGAAACTCAACAAAATATAACGAATTTATTTGCAGACGAATTCACTAATTGATTTCTATATTAGTTAGATGCTTGATATTATTTTATATGTTCAGAGAAAAGTACAGCAATTATTGTACAATTAATCAATTATACTACATTATAGCTACAGCTCTCTCTATATAATACTTATATATACGTTAAACACAACAAATCTCGAATTATCCTAAAAAATAACGAAAATGTAGACATCCGCATCCGCATCCGCGGATGTTGAAATCAAACATCCTCATCCGCATCCGCGGATGTGAAAAAAATGACATCCGCTATATCACTAATATATATATATATATACACCAAAGGTACCAAAGGTATACAGAAGACAACACACACAATTAAATCTTTACCCCAAAATAAACTCCCTAAATAGCTAACCCATTTCATCTCAGCTTGTGTATTCTTAATAAATTTATACTTCTTAGTCATGAATTTACTGGATGGATCCCTCCCAAACTTGGCAGGCTTACTATACGTGACCCTGCGCGTAACATGGGCTATCAAATCTTCGATACACTATTACTTAAAGTTATCTGTGATAGTCTAACTTGGTGTTTTTACTTAAATTTTTGGGAAATACCGGGCACCCCAGCTAGTGACTTATAAATAATGTAGTATATTTCAACTGTCTGAGAGCCCAGTAAGGCCTAAAGCTTAAAAGACAAATTAAATAAAAAAAAAAGTTCAATTGAAAATTGCTCATTTGTATTATTGTAACATAGCAGAAATTACAATATTACAATTTTTACTTCATAAGCAAAGATTTTTAAATTTTTAAATATAAAATTTTAATTTGATGTCTACATATTAAATAGTCATCACTCAACATAAAATCTCCTAAATTGAGAACTAATAACTTCATTTTGAGGAAGCATTCTAGGGGAAGTTTTCCTTCTTCTGGGTATGAAAGCTTTTTGTCAGATGATATAATAACTTCTTTTAATGATACATAACTTCTTCAGATAGAAAAAATGGTCTTAAAAGCTTCTTTTTTGGGGGTCGGGGTGATTTGAGACAATAGAAGATAATATTTCTATGTATAGAAGGTTGTGGAAAGTTTTTGTTTACTGTGATGGTGACTTCAAACAACCCCGCAGTCGTACATAAACGGTGAACCAGTTAAGTTCGGTTATTGTACTTAAAACGCATTCATATTCTCCATAAAGGCGAGGAAGTTGAATGGAGCGTGGTCAAACAACGTATAAATATTGGTCCACCTTGAACGAACCTTTCTGAGGGAGGTTCTGGATAGCGTGGTCGGCAGGAGCGCCGATTCTGCAACTACGTGTCGTGGGTTCGAGTTCCACTAGCCCTTAGTTTCCTGTTTTATTGTCTTTTCCCTTTTCAGCGAACCATTTACTTAACCTACTCTTAACTCTTACACAAATTATCTAATCCACATAAAAATTTCTTGCTTCATTACTGAAAATTTTTCGTAGACGAAATAATGACTTCAAAGTCTTCAAAGGCAGAAGGAAGTAGAGGATTTCTCTTCGACTCATCACCAGGTCTCCGTTTCTCGAATTTGACGACCCGCTAGGAATAGAGGTGGTGAAAGCATTGGCTGAAAGGGAAGAAATAATGAAATCAACAAATAAAATGGGGGTAAGCCCTCCGGATGAAGTTGTTAATCTGCAATATTTTCAAGCCAAAGCGAAAACGTACTGTATACCTCCGGTCCCATGGAAGGCCGTAACTTTAGAAAATGGAAGCTCGCAGCACCCTTCGGATTAATTCTTGACTATCTGTATAAGCACATACAGTGACTAATATAGAAACTTATGCCCCTTGCGGAGATATCTTTTAAAAATAAATATTTAATTTCTTCCTTTAATGCTTTTAAATTCTTAAAACGATGCATTTGCATTCGACGAAGGTTTTGGAATCTGTAAAAGCTCTGAACGAGAAACAACAAAAATAAAAGTTTAAATGAAAACATTTTAGGACCCGCTTTTCATTCTTTTTCTTATATTTTACGCCGCTAATAAGAAAGGATCCCCGAGAAATTAATTACACTTCTTCAAAGTTTTCTATCGCCGAGATGGGGCAATCTTAAACCTCACCCCCTTTCATGGACTCCTCCTCTTCCTCTTCCTCCCTCCTCCTCCTCCTCCTCCGCTACCCTCCCTGCAACCCTCATATACAATTCATATCCCTCCTCACCCTCACCCCACTGAACAGAATTTATATTCGTACCTTCTCGAAATATAAGAGTACCCCAAAAAAAGTAAATAAATTGAACAAGAAGTTAAACACTAAAAATTTAAAAATAAACCTGTGCTACATTTCGATATCAGAAAACTTTCATTAAAGAGGAGAGAAAAACATTGCCTCACTTTTTGCAGCTTCTTTGAATATTCCAATCTAATTAAAGAAAAATATCCAAAGATTTCGAAAAATGGCTTCGAAGAAGTTGGGGGCGAGCCCTTAGCGTTCATAATAACAGGGCTTTAATTACAAAATCTCTGATTACTTCAGGCTAATTTTTCTCTCGATGTAACTTTTGGCGCCTTTATGTCGAATTGTAATGTGCTCCAGACGCTTTTCTGGACCTCATTAAGCCCCCAAAATTGCGCTTAATTAAAGTTCAGACATCAAAAACCAATTAAATATGCAAAAAGGTGTCAAGCGATGGTCGGATATAAAGAATATTCGCATAAGACCTTCATTAACATTTTTATTAAAGCGTCTCTTCCGAGGACTACGCTCTCTGCCCTGTGCACAGAGAAGAAAAGGGAAAAAAATCTACGGCCTTTTAATGAGTATTTGGATTGGGTGATGAGAGTATTTTTGAAACTCTTTCAGATCGCAAAACTGATTAAAATTCGGTCTCATTTAGCTCATTTGCATCTATGTATTTAGAAGAGTTTTTGCAATAAGTTCCAATATTTTCGAGTCGAGGGATTTTCAATCTTTTATTAAGACTCTCTTGAAATTAATTTTTCATTACCTTATTCCTTACATAGAATTTCTTTCATAAAAGAAGTTCATTATAAAGTGAGAAACACACACACACACACACACACACACACACACACACACATATCTCTCTCTCTCTCCTCTCTCTCTCTCTCTCTACACGTATAGGGTGTTTCTAAAGTCGCGCAACCCAATGTATGTAACGTTATATACAGTATATTGGGTTGTGCGACTTTAGAAACAAAATGAAGAGTAGAATCCCTGATGTTGCCCTTTTTTCTTTAAGGTGATACCTCGCATCTAACAACAGGGCAGTGATGTAGTTGAGACCAAGTTTGGAAAAATCACATTTGTAATTTCATCTGAATGTAATTAATTATTACACATTTGGCTGTAATTGTAATGACAATGTTATATTTTACTATAATTGTAATTTAAATAATCCATCGCATCTCAGTTAAATTAATTTTTACTTTTTTCACTGATTTGAAAATTTTGTGTTTTTTAGCTATTTATTCAAATTAATTCAGTTAAATTAAAAAAATTGGTTAGCAACATTGAAGCGTTCGAGCGATTCAGTCACTCAAAGTCTCGGACCAATCACCAATCACCATTCGAAATTCAAGGCCATGGGCCCATGGCAGTAAGAATCGGATACTTAGAGGACAAGGCGGTTTAATAAGTTGAAACTTGAAAGATTTGCATTGTATGATTAGTTCGCCGCGCGTAAGTCTTTTCGCACTTGTAGTTTTGCTTTTCCTGCATTGCATTGTAATTGTAATTATAATTGTGACTATCGGAGCAGAAGTAATTGTAATTGTAATCGTAATTCAACATTTCCAAACAGTAATTGTAATTGGAATTGGAATTATCCCCCCAAAATTGTAATTTTGCCAAGCCTGGTCGAGACCACCTTGGCCGAGACGGAGACCTAAGCACCCGAGACTGAGACCGAGACCAGAGAAAACGTCTCGAGACTGGTCTCGAGACCGAGTACCGAAACCGAGACCCCGAGACCATATGCAATATTTGCATGTATTCAATACAGGTAGGTCTCGTTTTACGCGCGGGTTACGTTAATGGAAAACATCGCTACGTACCGCGATTCCGCGTAAAATGAATTCTTATTTCCCATAGCTTCCATCCACATTATAAATGCTCGTTACGTTCCTGAGCTGCGCGTAGCCACCCAGGAAACATTATAATAGGTGAATTTAACCATAAAAACAAAGTCAAATAGTAATAAACGTGCATCATAATCCTCATACAATCAATTCGACATAATAAATAACTTATAAAATAATATTTAATTCTACTTAATCCTAATTAATGTTGTGCTGTACTCACCTGAAAAAGGGAGTTAACAAGCGTTTGCACATGTTCAAACTTCTTTGTTCGCGTGGAGTGGCTCGGAGGTTGCGGGCGGCCCGCGTAATATCGGTTTATATAGCGCGTGAAATGAATTTGTTTCCTATATAATTTAGCGTGTTATTGCGATTCCGCGTAAAGTGCATACTTAAAACAAGATAAGTGTTCGTTGCACTTGAGGAACATCAACATACTCAGCAGTGATTCAATCGACACCACCATGGCCGAGACCGAGACCTAAGCAGCCGAGACCGAAACCGAGACCGAGACCAGGAAAAAAGGTCTCGAAACGGGTCTCCAGTCCCACATCACTGCACCACTGCACCAGTGCACCACGGTCTCACTTTTCATGCAGAAAACTATCCATCATACATATATGCTATTCTCACGCCATGATGACATACCTACAATTATTTCAATTATATATATATATATATATATATATATATATATATATATATATATATATATGTGTGTGTGTGTGTGTGTGTGTATATATATATATGTAATATAAATATAGTCACAGAATAATAATTGTATAAGTATGAGTACATCCTATATTAACTATCATATAGTACATATACTATACCTATATGAAAGAAAACATATGAGGGGTCGCGCGTCTTAAGATACCTAAGCGCCACCACAGGCGAAAACGTGTTTTTGATGGATATCGCTATTTTCACCCTTCTTCTATCGCGTGGTTTGGGTTATAATGATCTTTTACGACACTAGAAATATGGGTGAAAACCTTATGAAGCGAACTACTTTTTTCACCTCTATCGCCAGCCAAAAGTTCACCCAAAGCTCGGCATAATAAGAAAATAAAAAAATTAAAAAATATATATATAAAATATAAAATATGAAAATCTATTCCAAAAACTCATCAACATCTTCATTAGCATACTTAGAACTCTAATTTAGCCTAAAATGAGCGTTCTAGCTCAATTAATAACAGAGATACTATTGCGAAAATATTGCTGAACTTCGGAGGCGATTTCTGGCGAATTTTAATTTTGGCGCCTAGGTACCTTAAGACGCGGGACCCCTCATATATACGAATGTATAGAACTTCTCGTCTGATGTCTGATGGTTGGTTACCTGATAATCGCACGCGAGGCCTAGCCGCCTGAAATGTCATCCGGTCATATTAAAAAAAAATTATTATATATATATATATATATGTATAGAAACGACGTAAGTATAGAGGAGCGTTCTGCACACGAGGAAGAGAAATAACGAACAAATGAAAAATGAGGTGAACCGCCCGGGAATCGAACCCAGGGCCTTCCGATTACCGGTCGGATGCGCTACCATTACACCACGGACCTCGATCAGTCATAAGTCGAAATTCTCCTACATAGGGCAGAAACCAATGCCCTGAGAGGGCACCCTCGCAAATCGTGAATATGTACATTTAACTGCATTTTTCATTTGTTCGTTATTTCTCTTCCTCGTGTGCAGAACGCTCCTCTATACTTACGTCGTTTCTATACATTAATATACTGCGTGGTCATTGCAGTTAAATGTACATATTCACGATTTGCGAGGGTGCCCTCTCAGGGCATTGGTTTCTGCCCTATGTAGGAGAATTTCGACTTATGACTGATCGGGGTCCGTGGTGTAATGGTAGCGCATCCGACCGGTAATCGGAAGGCCCTGGGTTCGATTCCCAGGCGGTTCACTCATTTTTCATTTGTTCGTTATTTCTCTTCCTCGTGTGCAAAACGCTCCTCTATACTTACGTCGTTTCTACAGTACAGTATACATTAATATACTGCGTGGTCATTGCAGTTAAATGTGTGTATATGTATATATATATATATATATATATGAAAATTATTTCACGAAAGTAACACGTGAAAAATATTTATGATGAATAAAACCACGAAGGAAAGGAAACGCAAAATGGTGCTCAAGCGCTTTCGTCTAATGACATCCTCAGGAACACTGAGTGTTCCTGAGGATGTCATTAGACGAAAGCGCTTGAGCACCATTTTGTGTTTCCTTTCCTTCGTGGTTTTATTCATCATATATATATATATATATATATATATATATATATATCGTACCATTCAAAACTTCATAAACAGAAGAAGGGTTGCGCGGGAACCTGCTTATACTCTAAAGCAGTGGTTCTTAACCCGGATACCGCGGGTGCCGCAGAAATCTAAATAATTCTCACAAAGAGCAATAACATTTATCAGTTTAATTTTTATTGGTTTTCTTTATATTTTCTGTTCAAAGTAATTAAAAATAGCAATTAAAATATAACAATTCATAACTCAGTGTTTAAAATTAGGCAGGTTTTATTGTTTAACATTTATTTCTAACATTTTACATAAAAAATAAATTTTAAAGGTGCCACGAAATATGATAAGCAAGTTTTTAGAGTGCCTTCAGTTAAAAAGGATTGAGAACCACTGACTGCTCTTCAAGACATGATCTTGATCTGGAAAGGACATTCTTAAAAGGTCGACTAAGTTGTAATAATAAGTTTTATTTTTTGTAATTTTGTAGTTTACTTTCGTTAAATCATTCTATTTGATTTTCAGATTCAACTCGTTTTGGTTTACCCAGATTTGTTAGTTAGGTTAGGTTAGGTTAGGTTAACGAACGTAAACTATACGAAACCAAATGAATCTGAAAATCAAATGAAATGAAACTAAAAACAGTTTTAAACAAAGGAAATAAACTAACCTAACCTAACCTAACCTAACAAATCTGAGTAAACCGAACCCAAATGTATCTGAAACTCAAATGAAATGTTTTAACCCTTCAGCGCACAGTGTTAACTTTACGGATTTTGTTCTGGCTAACGCCAGACAATTTTATTCAGTCTCGGAAGACATCTGTGCAGTGTGCAGTAAAGAGTTAACAAACGTAAACTATACAATTACCATATGATAATAAAAACCCACTCTAATAGACAGAGTTTATTTCCACAACAGTTTCGATGCCCACTGGCATCCTCTTCGGGTGGATACAGAAAAACGAATTCGTGGAAATAAACTCTGTCTATTAGAGTGGGTTTTTATTATCATATTGTGACTTTCACGTAGAAAAAGTGAAGTTTTTTTGCATTTATACAATTACCGTATTTTCTTATACAAGATGAGCGAAAAGTCCCTGTGCACCTGCACGAAGTGTAGTGAACCTGTACCTGCACTGTGTTGGAAGTGGAAGGTGCACAGGGACTTTTCGCTCACCCGGTATAATAGATTTTTGAATATTGCATTTACTCATATTTTGACTAGGAACGTGCTGATATTACCAATTATCGGTTAATCGGCCAATATAGATTTTACAGTAAATCGATTTATTGGTCTTAAAATACCGGTAAATCGGAATCAGTGGGCTACGCCTAATATTTAAACTGAATAAGAAATTACCTTTGGTGCCGTTATAGTACAGTACAAAGTGTCTGGCTTTTGTTTGTTTTGTAATGAGTGAGCCACATAAAATCGGCCCCAAGAAAATTTTACACATAAAAAGAAATATGAAATATTTTTGGGGGGGCGCTTTTATGTGGCTCACCCTGTATTATGTTGATTTAATTTCAACCTTTTAAGTGTTGTTTGAAAACAGGCCAAAGTATATTAAATAAGTGAAATGGTATATGACTGTACTATGAATACTCCTGCCACATCTCATGTGAACTAAGATGATAATGAATTGCTGATAAGACCATAATATGAAATAGTAATGAATAGGTACCACTTTGGGTCTCGTATAGTGTGTTTGTGTTGAACACCAAAAGTATTACTTTACTAACTTCCGTCTGGGTAAAAACTATTAAATTCAAATATTTTTATTTTTTCTTGTCTCATATTTTGTCTTCAAAAAAAACAAATCAAAGTTACCATTTTCAATATTACACCCTTTAAAAGCTTTGTTTGGATATTACTTACAATGGACAAAAATGATTCCTCATGAGGCCTATGTAATTTATGTAAATCAGTAATATCTAGAAGTGGGAAGACGGTGAAAGTTTTACTACTTCCATTATGCTAAATCATGTGAATAAAACGCATTCCGAAAAGGTGAAAATGGAGAAAAACATAACCAAGGCAGGGAAACGAGATTTCTGATTAAGATTCATGGGCTATGGGAAGCTCTTCTGGAACAGCTCGAATGGCGTTACAAGAAACAGTGGACAAGAAAAAAGTATGAAATATCAACGATCATATAGGAGAAATGCATAAGGTTAAAGGGAGAAATGATAGCCAAATTTATATCATTAGAAGTATTGTTTCTCCAACAGCAGTTGCAGAATTAGTCACCTTGCAAGAATAGCGTGGGGTTAACAAACATAAACTCATACAAGGTGCTCAGACTCACTGGAACAGTAATTTTTATATGCTGGAGAGAAACTTCTGGCAAAAGAAAATTACTAACGCATATGTAGTTGATCAAACAATTGCCAGCCTTAGCCTCTATCAATGGATCATCAGAAAAAAGGCTTATTTAACTTCTCAAACCTTTTGAGCAAATAGATGACTCTAACAAAATGGAAGCGACGACTGCAAACATCATTCTAACAATACCCCTGAAGAAGTTCCTGTCAAAAAGCACAGCAAAGGGAAAGTTACAGTGGAATTTTAATAACTGTTAGTGTCAAAAGGAAATTCAGTGGTCTATTAGAGGAAAATATTTATGAGCATCAGCACCTCTTAACGGTACACTTTAAATGGTACTAGACGTTTTGTTATATGTATGAAGCGTGTTTACTCGATATTTCATAATGAACTTAGCTTTCTAAAATGAATAATAGTTATTTTGAAATGTTTACTAGATATTTCAAATATCTGAAAATGGTGCTTAAATGTTCCAAATAGATAAAGGCTTAAAAATTAAACATTTCATTTGTATAATAAGTTAATTTTCTCTTCTTTGCGCCAAGACGCATCGCATTATGATCAAAATTATTTTGAATTGTGACGCAGTTCATTTAGTGTTCGTATTTAGACGCTATCTCGTAAACAGAAGAAAACAATTGGTATGTTTGTGCATTTATTCATTTATTCCATATATGCGTAAGTTTTCTAAGGGTTTTTCGTGCATTTATTTATTTTATTTATATGGCTTGGCCTTGACTAGTAAATTCTTTCAGGATTATGAACCAGCCTGTAACCCTGAGCTTAGCTTTCGACCAAGGCCTCTTGATATATAGTAGGCCTACCCTAGGTTCAATCTCTGAGTCTGACAGCCTATACTTGAGGAAAGACACTGATAAGATAGAAAGGGTTCAGGCTAGGGAAAAACAAAATGAATCCAGAACTGAGAAGCAAAATATTTGAGGAAAAATTAGTTGAACGAGATATGTATTCATTGAAAAACGTCGACCTATGGGAACACTAATTAGAGTAATTAATATTAATAAATAGCTTAGGTAATGTAAATTCCAGAAGATAGTATATGATAGGAATAGAGAGTCAATTACAAGAAGAAATGAACATCAAATGAAAGTCACAAGTTTTTATGAGTAATGCTGTGAAGCAATTTTTTTTATATAAACTTAAACTCCTTAAACTTTCACGCATTAGACCATGGGTTCTTAACCTATGGGTCGCGACCCAAACTTGGGTTATTAAATTGTTATTTATTTATGTTATCCCTAATTATTTTACCATTATTATTTATTTTATTAGCTATTACGAGTGAACTGTTTGAAGGCATTGGTCGCCGAGCTAGCCCCGAGAGCAAGAATTTGGTCAGACATATCATTAAATTCATGAAACACTTCAGAAGTCTTTTCAGTTGCTTAAAAAATTGGAACAATTTAGACATTTCAATTGACTTACTGAAATATCTAACAAAATGTTTAACTAATATGAAATATTTAATGCGTTAGACATTTCAGAATACATAAAATTGGGACAATGAAACGTCTAACGAAACGTTTACTTCTATTTAGAGTGTAGATACAAACTCAAATATAAAAATTTGATCAAACAATATAACAAACCAAAGCAAACAAACAAATGTTTATTTATGAACGGTCAAAAGGTACAAAAGGAAGTAAGTTAATACACGAGATGTTCATAAAAGAATGAAAATAAGCATGTTAAAGTGATAAATTCATAAAAATATAAACCATAAACATCAATTAATAATCATAGACATTATACTGTACATAAAAAAAGTGTAATGAAATTTGTTGGAAAACATTAGGCAAATGTAATGATAGTTGAATGATTTGCAAATTCAGTATGAAATTTAGTGATCATTATTCAAATTTCGGTTTAAAATGAAATAACAATTTTTAAGTATGACAATATATTAGGCGTCCGGAGAAGGAGTGACGAAGCCGCCATATGTTCGAAAATCTGTTTTCTGTATCACCATTTTCTTCTGGTCTTTGTCCATGCAGTGTATAATTTCAGAGGCATTAATGACGAAGTATCCGTAAGTGCATAGACAAAGGCCAGAAGAAGATGTTAATACAGAAAACAGATTTTCGAACATATGGCGGCTTCGTCACTTCTCTGGAAGCCTCATATAATACAATGATTTTCAATTATTAATTAATTAATGTATTTAAAATTAATTAATAATTCTTATTCATGATGTATATATTATTAATCATAACTCTCCATGAAGCTATGTTTTATCTTTAATTAAGAGCCCAGTAAAGCCAAAAACTTAAGGATCAAATTGAATATAATAAATAGTCCAATTTCACAATTATTTTATGTAAAAATTGTTGTAACAACAAAAATTGTAAAATTGTATTCACTTTATAAATAAATAACTATTCATTCATTCATTCATTCACACTTATACACAACACCAAATACTGTACATACATATACAAATACATATACACATATACATACATACATACATATATGCTTTAAAATTATAGAGTATCACTGAACTTGTTACACGATAAGCGAAGATTGCGGATTTAGAATGAAGGTATACTTAAGCGTGATGCGAAACAAAGAAATTATCAGGATGTCTATTCAAGCGAGATTTGAAACTTGAGTTGGATGGTGCTTGTTTGATTGGAGTTCGAGGGTTATTCCATAATGAGGAAGTGACTTGTGATACTGCCATTCTACTACCATGAGATCGTTTCATGCTTGTTTGTAAGTTGTCATTACTGCTGAGACTCATGTTAGGATGACGTTGATGGTTTGAAGGAAAAAACATCCAGTGAGGAAGGTAGTTGTGCATAACTTTGTATGCAAATGAGTAGATATCAAATTGTAGTTTCATGTTTAGATTTAGCCAGCCTAACTTTTCTTCATGAGGAACTGCATGATCGTTTTTTCTTTCCATATTCACATACCTCTTTGGCTGCAAAATTTTGCACTTTTTGAACCTTCTTTAGTAAAGTTGAGAAACATCTACTCCAAATGCGCCTCAGTGGTGTAATGGTTAGCGTCGCTGACTACGCATCCATCGGCCCCAGGATCGAGACCCGGTGACGGCAGGCGGCTCGTAGCAAATTCCAGCTATTTATCCTTCCACACAATAAATAAATTGGTTGATAGATAAATGGGTACCCTGGGTAGCCTAGTGGTTAAGACGCTGGGCTGGTGGTGTGGCGTAGTTCGGATTCTACGTTAAACTGTAGGTCTAAGGTGGAGTGAAAAGCTTGACCTTCGTCAGAATAAACAATTCTGGCGGAAGCAAACCAAAGGTTACCAAATGAAAGGACAGTAGGAGTAGGGTATGGGACTCATTATTTTATCAGACTATTTACAATCAATGTTCTTGTCGTTATTGTAAAATTGTTTTCCAGTTTTTGCAAATAAATTAAGGTGCCCTTCGCTTTTCTACACACTGCATTTATATGCCCTTGAAAAGACATGTAGTTGTCAAAGTTAATACCTACTGTAGATTTTTGAATGATTTAGAAATTGGTATGTCACCCGTATCAAATTCTATTTGAGTTTCTTCATCTATCTTATTCATGTATCGTTTTGATCCTATGAATATGTAGTGCGTTTTATTTGGATTTATGTTCAAACCTATGATGTCATACTGTCGTTTCAGTTTATATAAGTCGGTTTCCATAGTTTTTATTACCTGTATTTCATTAACTTCAGTCAATTTGCTTCGGTGAAGAAGCTGAACATCCTCGGCACACATGACAATTGTACATCCACTCATAAACTTATTAATATCATTAATAAAAAAAATTAAAAGGATAGGACCAAAGAATGAACTTTGTGGAACGCCATACTTGAGTCCGGCCCGCCAAAGATTTGTATCAGGCCCGACTGGCGGATACTGAATTCATTATCTAATGTCATATTTTATTTCAATAAAATTTAACTTTAAAATTAAATTTTATCTAAAATTTGCACACTGGCCCTCGGTGTGGATCATTAACTGAAATATGGCCCTCCATGAAAAAAGGGTGGACACCCCTGATTTAGAGTGTAAGAGTGATTTAGAGTCTAAGAGAGAAACCGGTCTGAAATTTGTAGGATCATCGTCTTTTCCATTTTTATGTAATGTGAAAATTGCATGTTTCCACTGTTTAGGAAATACATCGGTAACTATTGAAATATTGACAGTTTCTTGTAGATATACAGGGCTATTTAAAATGATTCATCCGATTTCAACTGAGAATACTTCCGTACCTATCAACTATGCATCAACTGGGCATACACCACATGAAAGAGAAAATCTCCAAGTTTTACAAGATCACCGCAAGAGGGCTCCAAAGTCACGCCGTGGCCTAGCCTAGCAACAAACAGTCAGTATGAAAATGGCGTCCGCACAGCAGAAGGCGTTTTGTGTGTTGCAGTTTTCGAGCTGTAAATCGGTAGTCACAGTGCAGCGTGTGACTTCTTCCTTTGGGGGTACGTTAAGGATACTGTGTACGTGCCACCGTTGCCCACATCTTTGGATGAGCTCCGAACTCGCATTGTTACTGCCGTAGAGTCAGTGACAACGGACATGCTGGAGCGAGTATGGGAGGAATTAGACTATCGTGTCGACGTTGCTCGTGTAACTAGGGGAAGTCACATAGAGCATTTATGAGGTGAGAGACAAAATTTGGACAGTTTTTCTTTTGGTTGATGTATCACAAATCACTCTGTATTTGTAACATTAAAAAATATTCTCATTTAAAATCAGGTGAATTAATTTCAATAGCCCTGTACAATAGTTACTCTTATAGTATCCTTTATGTAATATAGCAGTATTTCATCGATTCCCACTGTGTAAGTGTTCTTTACGGTTCTAACTGTGTTTAGAAGTTCTGCATGCGTGACTGATTCCTTAGTAGCCTTAGTTTTGCTTCCGCCCGAATTGTTTATTCTGGCGAAGGTTAAGCTTGTTGCCCTTCTTCCTACATCTTAACGTGAAATCTGAACCACGACCTGCCAAGGAATTCAGAAATTAGAAAGTCCTCGCCCGAACTCGATCTCATGACCTCCCGATTAGCAGCCCGTTGTCTTAACCACTATGCTCCATAGGGTACACATTTATCTACCAACCCATATTTTTTGTATGGGAAGATGAACAGCTGGGTTCATGTCCCAGCCAGGAACCGAACCGAGGGCCGATGAATTCGGTCACTGTTGCTAACTACTACATCACCGAGGTCTGGTCGAAAGAAGTTTAATTCCGGAGTCTGTTCTTCGTTTTAAATTAAACAAATTTTTTGTACCGCTGCATTTTTTCTTGTACTTCTTCAAATGTCCTTTTTCAAACCGAAGAGCAAAAGTCGTTGAATTGTTCAGCAATTTCTAGGCTGTCATTAATAGCTAAGTGGGATTTATTTACCATTTTCCCAGGTATGAGAAGTATATGGGTAATGCATTGCCTGAATATTGAGGTAAAATCAGAGCCACAGGTTGAAGATGCAACACCCACTATCTAGAGAAAATAAATAAAAATATCAAAAGAAATTTATGGCGTCGCATGCAGAAAAATATGAAGAAATATTTAAATGCAGAAAGGCCGATGCTTCTTTACAGGGGCGTAGTAAGATTAAATTGCGCTCGGGGCGGGGCGAAGTATGTGAGTGGCACCGCCACCCCTCTAGAGTTCCCCAACGAGACGTAGAAAACAAGATACATAATAATGGAAACTTTAATACGTTTAACAAAAACTGAAAAAAATGTCATATTTTTCAATCTCTCTCAAAAAACAAAACAAACAATTTCTTCTAATTTTTAATGTAGTTAAAACATTCTAACAACACAAATGTCAAACTTCTTGTCTCAGTCCAAAAAACTTACAAAACTTCTATGGACGTTTTCCTTGCTGTTTCAGAAATAGAAATATCAATTATCATGAATAATAAAAACCTTCGATTGTCCATTTCGGTTCTCAAACGCTCTTCCATAGGATAAGGCGAACTTTCAACATCATGGAACACAATAGGATTTATTTCTTGTTGTCCAGATTGTCCACTATCTGGTTCAACGCCTTGTCCCTCCATCTTCTTGTCCAGTTTGTTCACTATCTGGTTCAACCCTTTGGCCCTCCGGTTCACCTTTTTGTTCAGTCTCGTTATCCATTCGTTCACCTGGTTCACCATCTCCTCCAACTCCTTCAACCCCTTCTCCACCTCGTGCCCTTTCCTGTTTCGTTTTCCTATACACTGATCCACTTGGCTTGAAACTCCGTTTCTTAATGCTGTTTCTGAAGGAAAACCAGAACTAAAAATCAATTGACAAATTAAACAAGGTTAAAGAATTAAAACATTGTAAAAAATAAAACTTCAAAAGATTTAAGTAAAATATATTTATTACATGAAGTTTAACCCCTTCAATACGGCGACATACGTACGTATGTCCGATTAGCGCGTTCCAATATACGACGACATACGTGCGTATGTCCAAAACTTAAAGAAGAAAGCTAAATTATACGCCATTTCTGCTTTTGGTTATAAATATTTAAGTTTTGGACATACGCACGTATGTCGCCCTATTGAAGGGGTTAACACAAATTATCACTACACATATATTTACACATAAAATTTACACACGTTACACATAAATTTATCACAAAATTTTTGGTATTTATTTTTTGTCGCCCCCTTTGCGGTCGCGCTCGGGGCGGTGTCCTCATCCGCCTCCCTCTCACTACGCCACTGCTTCTTCATTATTATCAATAGGAGTGTCTTAATTAACTGTGTCGTTACGCCGCTTCCCGTCGATCACGTCGATCGGTGAAGTTAAGTGACATTGGACCTGGGTGGTAGTTGGATGGGAAACCGTCTTCTGCGTCCAAAATATGTAGCGATCCGTAGTTCGGAACCCAGTAAAGCCGTAGGTTCCCTCCATCATATGACCTTAGATGTTGCGAAGAAGATTAAACAATCCAATCATTACAATTCTTAATTAAGTGTTGATAACTGTTGATAACTGTTGATAACTTGTTTTTTCCAAATTTGTTTTTTCCAAATTTATTTGATTATAAAAGTCAATAAATAATAATAAAAAAAAAATGAATTAATATACAGTGCGTTCAAAAAGTCTCCCAGCAGTGCTATGTTAAAGGCATAGGAAATTGAAAAACTACAATGTTTTCATTCAACCATGATTCAGTAATTTTATTACATAACCTTTTGATTTTACTGCGGAGAGACTTTTCGAACGCACTGTATTTAAAATATAGTGTTCCTTTCCCCTTTGCACTTCTTGATTTCAAAAATTATTATTATTTAATGATTTTTATAATCAAATAAAAAAAAATTGAAAAAAAGTGTCTATTTATTTTTGTCAACCCTTTGTAAATTCAAGTTTGTAACGAGATGATTAGTTTAATCTGAGAAATATAAGTAAATTATACTTAATTTAACAGTTAAAAACTACATTTACCAAAGCAATTTATAAAGCAAAGAACGGGTTTCTTTGACGTTCTCATTTTGAAGTTATAATATCTTAATCAAGTCTTTTTTTATATTTTAGCTTGACAGCTTCGAAAAGTAGTATGCAAAACCGGTTATGTAAAATTTTATTATTTGAAATAACCAGTACCAGTTAAATAACCAGTACCAGTTAATCGGTACGACAGTTAATTTACAAAGTGGCTTATATGTGGCCCATTACCGAATATCTGCTGATTAATCAACACATCCCTAATTTTGAGGTATCAAAAGTTACAGAAAAAAAATATTAAATTTATGCTTCAGTGCAGTGATACTAATAATAATTATAATTAATCAGGAGGGTCACAAACTGGCACAGAGCTCAGGCCAACTAATGTTTTTACTGATTAAATATTGTCAATGGCAATTATGTCCATCTACATGTTTCCCAACAAAAGACAGAAAGAAAGACTTTTGCTTTCAGATGCCCCTAACTACTACTTGTTGACCCTTTAATACCTAGGGGTCTTTTTCTGAAGCTGAGTAAAATTGTCTGGCGTTAACCAAAACAAAATCAGTAAAATGCCGCCGAGGAGCTCAAAATAGTGTTTATATCGAAATTAATTAAATTAAAGTAAAAATTCTGTCTTTATTTTTTGTTTTTCTGACGAAGAAAATCAGAATTATCGAAGATAACGCTCACTATCTCTTTATCTTTTATGTATTTGAAATATGAGAATGATTACAACAGAAAATATTCGGATATTTGATAGACGAATTTCATTTATTTTTTATTTCTATTTATTTAAGTATTTATTTATTTATTTATTTATTTTCACATCATCATCCGGTGACAATTCGAGATATTTTATGGCATTAAATATTTTTTTTGGTTATAATTTTATTCGATATTTGTATAAAATGTATAAAATCGTTCTCAAAATACTAAAAATGTACTTATAGAAAATAAAATTCCAATCATAGCAAAAAGCCTTTGCACATCTACGAGTACAATGCATAGACTCCGATTTCACGTCACCAACTTTGTCCATAATACTAATTTAGGCACTCTTTCCAAATCCAATCTACTTTCTAGTGATGGATCTATACAATCGAATTGTTCCAGGCATTTCGACTCTCCATCTGAAAATGTGCTCCAAACGGGCCATTAAGCAGGTTTACGCGCGCCCCAAGACCAATAAAGGTGGACGCTGGCGACCTCTCGACGAAGATCTTGGAAACGATGTTTCGCTTTCTCTCTCGTGCTCATCTTAAGCGAGTGACCAGAGTTGAAATTCAAGGAACAAAAGGTAACTCGATCCTCGCGGATTTATTTCCACTTTGCGTATTGAGAAAACTTTCTTTGGCGACAACTGCTGTCGACCGTTCGTCTCTCGAACACTGCCCGCTGGGTATCAGATTAGATATAATAAGTGCACGTTTCTCCGTTCTCGATTTGGAAGCAACTAAAATGTATTTGATATTAAAAGCATTTTGTATAAAAAAATAAAGAGTTTATTGTAAAATAGGAGCGTTTTCTGTGAGTTTACTTTTAAGTGAAAATAAAAGTGTAGTTTAATAGCTTTATAACTCAACTGTTAGATAAGAGAACGGATAATCCAGTTTTGCATTTGCTTGCGGAATTAACTTGAGTGAATGAGAACTGAGAGTTATTTTGTGGAGTTAATTCGTTTTATCGTGTCAGTCACTCTTCACTAATAAAAACATAACCGAATGTATTAAAATAAACTGACTAAATTTCTCACCATGTCTCTATATACCCTAACAAAGCTACGTCGTGGATATGTCGATGTTACGTCGTGGCTATACGTCGTTACACTCTAAATCAGGGGTTCCCAAACTTTTACCACAAGGACCCCTAAATATTAATTCCGTACGGACATAGACCCCCCCACAAAAAAAATTATGAATTCAGTTACAAACTATAGTATATTTCATAAACATAGATAGCTTTAAAATTAATGTAAAATTAAACATTCTACGCTCATTAAACCAGTTTAATAAACACTTACTGAATGTCTAGTGTGAAATGGAAATTTATTTTAATATAGTTAATGTTACTATTTTTCAAAAGCTTAGAGACCCCCTGGAAGCTTCCTACAGACCCCTGGGGGTTTGTACAGACCACTTTAGGAATCCCTGCTCTAAATGGTGGTAAAGGTTTGGTTAGATTGTATATATATGAAACGACTACTTGTTATCTCATAATCAACTTAGCTTTCTAAAATGAATAATTGCTTTAAATGAATAATTGTTTAAATGAATAATTGTTTTAAATATACAGGGTGTTTATAAAGTCCCTACCTATTTCAGTGAAAACGTAGCAAAAAGGGTAAAATTCAATAACAATATAATAGAAGGCATACATTTAATGAATACTTAAGCATATGATTCTACATGAGCACCATCAGTATCTCTACAGAGTTCGAATCTGTCAGCAGCATTGCGGAACACATTTTGGAGCATGACAGGGGTTATTTTTGTAACTGCTGTTACGATACGAGCACGTAAATGTCCCAGCTTCATTCAGATGGCATTTTACTGTAAACACCGTCGTCTTTCAACAAGATGGGGCACCTTGTCATTACGCAAACATTGTTCGGGAGTACCTAAATGAACGATTTCCAAATCGGTGGATCGGACGTGAAGGCAACAGGCCCTGGGCGGCTCGATCTCCTGACCTAACGCCCTTGGATTTCTTTGCATGGAGCTTTATGAAATCAAACGTCTATCAAACGAGGGTTACAGATCTGCAAGATTTACGTGCTCGTATCGTAACAACAGTTACAAAAATAACCCCTGTCATGCTCCAAAATGTGTTCCGCAATGCTGCTGACAAATTCGAACTCTGTAGGGTCTTTTCCGTTTGGGGGCTAGCAGCGAATTTAATGAAAATCGGTATACTAATGTAGTTTGGTCATGATTTCAAAAATAACTTTCCTTTTTGGAGAAATGAAAACAAACATGTTAGAGCACTTTAAATAATTAATATGTGTTTTAACTAGCTTAAACTAATTACAGAGGATTGTGTTAAATTTAGCCAGAGTCACAAACTGCTACTGTTATGAAAAGTGCTCTAAGTGTGGGAAAGTGCGTTCCTTTGATAAAATACCCAGTTCTTTCGTTGCCAAAAGCGTCGGTCAAACGGTAAAAAGTGCAACTTTACGAAGAATACGTTTTTTGAAGGATCCAGGCAGATCTGTAAAAGTAGCAGAAAAAAATCAAGAATTAATGCCCAGTTAGGTCAACTGAATGCCCGGTTAGATCAACTGTACGCCCTTGACGATTGGTTAGGTTGTCATGATATTTTCGTTAAAAACACATTAATTATTTAAGGTGCTCTAACATGTTTGTTTTTCATTTCTCCAAAAAAAGAAAGTTATTTTTGAAATCAGTGACCAAAACTACATTAGTATACCGATTTTCATTAAAATTCGCTACTAGCCCCCAAACGGAAAAGATCCAATTCTTTTCATATAAACTTTAACTTAAAATGTTTAAACTTTCATGCATTAAACAGTTCATTATTAGACATTTTGTTAAACAGTTTGTTGAAACGTTTCCAATTAGTCTTTTCAATTTTTAAAGGGCACCTATTCCCCCCCCCGACAATTTCTTTTTTCTCGGTTAGGTCAACTGTACGCCCTTGACAATTGGTTAGGTTAAGTCATGATATTTTCGTTAAAATATTTCACTTATTCCTTTTGTTTTTTAACGAAAATATCATGACTTACTAACCTAACCAATTGTCAAGGGCGTACAGTTGACCTAACCGGGAATAAGTGCCGTTTAAAAATTTGGGACAATTTAGACTTTTCAGTTGACTTACTGAAATGTCTAACAAAATGTTTAACTAATGTGAAATGTCCAATGGATTAGACGTTTCAAAAATTCACAAAATTCAGCCAATGAAAAATCTAGCAAAACGTCTGTTCCTTTAGAGCAGAAGTGCAAATAGTCGTGTATCGTAGTAACATCGTTACTAGAAAGAAATTTAGCTGGCAAAAGAAATTGGGACAAAGGACTAAAAGAAAGAAAAGGAGACCAAAAAATGGACTAAAAAACCTATTTATATATAAAAAAAAATCATATTTAAAAGTAAGGGTATAGGGTATAGGGTAATGGGTAAGCGAAATTTAAAAATGTAATAAGTTTTGCCTTTAAGAGGGGAGTATTCTGTTAGAAACGACTTCTTCAGGTTACAAGAAAGAAAAAATTATTTACACGTATGATTTAGAGTGTACGCCGCTTTTCGTAAGATTAGAGAATAGGCCTAGTCACTAGTTGGATGGATGACCGTCTTCTACGTTTACAGTATCGTAAAAAGAGGTAACTTCGGACACGGGGTGACTTCGAACACGGGGTGACTTCGGTCAAAATCTGAGTAAAAAGTTTTACCATTAAATAGCTCTTAAATGAAATAAAAAGACTAAGAAATAGGAGGGGAATGTTCTGATGTAAAGAGATTTTTTTTAACTTTTTTCATTTAGGACCTATTTAATAGCAAAACTTTTTACTCAGATTTTGTCCGAAGTCACCCCGGTTTACGATAGATGATGTAACGATCCATGATTCAGATTCCACGTTAAAATGCAGATCTCCTCTATCACATGTTCCTTATACTATCATATGGCTCAGGTACAAAGGCCAAATCATGCATTTAACAAACCTTATATACCCGAACACTATACACATTACATATAAAAAGCCTGTCGTTCAAAATACGAGTTAATCTCGAGAAGCATCTCTTAGAGAAGAATGGAAAAACACACTGCGAACTACATTAACAAAAGTTATACCAATGATTGAAGTTAATTTTGGATCAATGAAAGAAAGCCACCCCCCAGCCTTCTTTAATTAGCTTTATAAAGCTAATTAACGAAAATATCACGACCTAACCTAACCAATCGTTAGTTCAACTGTACGCCCTTGACGATTGGTTAGGTCGTTATATTTTCGTTAGTTAGCTTTATAAAACTAACTAAAGAAGGCTGGGGGTGGCTTTCTTTCATTGATCCTTAATTTTTAATTGACTTTATGCTATTTTCTTTACATGAAAACTCGCATGAAGTTTTCAGTCACTTGGTTTTTATCATGTTACTGAAGAAGACACGCATAAGATTCTACTTACTTCCTGCGTATATGAATGACTAATTCTATATTTATGAAGTAACAATAATCTTAACATAAAATAAGTAATTGTCAGTTGGACTATTTATTTAATTAAATTTGGCTCTTAAGCTTTAGGCTTTACTGGGCTCTCACACTAATTAAAGATAAAATATCACTTCAGATGTAGTTATGATTTAATATATAAATCACCAAATAAGAAGTATTAATTTATTTCAAATGCCTAAATCAATAAATAGTTTTAAATTATACAATAAAGTCATTAAAGCCATTACAAAAATATTTATTTTTATTTGTTTATATTTATAAATTTATAAAAAAAAAAAAAAAAAATTAGTAGAGGGGCAACAAACCTGACTTCCGTGAAATGAGGGACCATGGCGCGGAACATCTGAAGGGTTGAAAGGAAAGGCAGAATATTACAATTTCTGTTATGCTCCGATAATACATTACAATTTGTTGTGTTACAATAGTAGAATAATACAAAGATTACAATAAATACTGGTAATTGGGCTATTATTTTATATAATTTGGGCTCTTAAATTTAGGGTTAACTGGGCTCTCAGATTAATTAGATATAAAATACTTGATATAGAAGTCATATTTAAATTATGACCAATACACAAACGGACTAATAGTGGAAATACAGTGTGTGTGTGTGTGTGTGTGGGTGTGTGTATAAATAAATAAAAAATTTATATATATATATAGATATAATATATATATATATATATATATATATATATATATATATTAATCCCTAAGTATTATCGTTATTATAGATATGAAACAAATATAGACAAAGTCGTTATTATAGATATGATAGCAATACAGTACAAAGAAATGATAGTTAGATAGGAGAAATGAACAAGGAATACAGTAATGTACATTTAATCCTAGATTTTTGTTAATAGTCTATTATTAATCGAGATTTCAACTTGTTTTTAAACGAATTTACGTTTGAAATATTTTTTATATCACCGTTTAAATCATTCCATAGTTTCAGTCCAATGAAAATGGGTAATTTCAGAGATGAAGACAATTTAAAGTGAGGAATAAAATGCTTTGATCTATTTCTAGTCTGATTTGAGTGAATTTCTTGATGAGTTACGAAATATTTGTCCACTGTAAGTTAATGGTTTTGTTCTTAACATTTGTAAATGAAAATAAAATGTGACAGTTTGATTACATCTTTGATCTTTAACAGTTTTAGCTCTTTTAAAGAATGCACTTAAATGATCACTGCAATCAGCATCAGATTGCTCCTTTTTGGATGATGAAGATACTGTTTAAAGCGTTGTTAGCGGAATTCCCCCCATACAGGGATGCAGTACATTATATAAGGAAGAACAGAATCATGATACAGAGTTAATAAAACCTGTTTAGGGAGTATATGCCTAAGTTTAAACATTTCAGCAACGATCCTTGAAATCGTTCTTGAGATACAATTTACATAGTCATTCCACTATAAATTCTTGTCTAGCATTACACCAAGAAATTTTTCTACAGTACATTTCTTTACAGCGATTTCATCAACATTTAGTTCATCAAGATACACATTTCGTTTACAAGTAAAATTCATGAAAATTGTTTTATTGATATTTCGAACGAGGTTATTGGAGGTCAACCATTTCATAATTTTGATAAATTCTGTTTCAAATATGTCCTTAACTGAATTACTATCTTTGCAAGAAAAGGACGCATTTGTATCATCTGTAAACATCATGAAGTTAAGTATATCAGATGAGCGTGGAAGGTCATTTATATATGTATAATAAAAATAACAGAGGACCCAAGACTGAACCTTGGGGTACACCATGTTTAACAATCGTTTTAGTTTAGAAGACTTTTTTTACTTATACAAATTGATACCTATTGGACAAATAACTTTTAAACCAATCACTTATAGTTCCTCTAAAACCATAGCAATATAATTTGTTGAGTAGAATAATATATGGTCTCTTACACCAAAGGTCTTACTCAAATCCATAAATATAAAAATCATTATTTCTTTGTTCTGTTTACCGATATTTGCACTTTCCATAAAATCTAAACTAGCCATTTCCGTTGTTTTATTTTTACGAAAGCCATACTGATTTGGAGATAATAAATTGCGATTCTAAATATCGGTATTGCTACATTCTCCTATTTACAATTATTTTTTAATTTTTACTGAATACAGATACTGAGAGCATTTAGGAAGAGGAGCACTTGAGGTACTCCTTTACCCAAAGTATAAACTTGCAAAGAAAAAAAGGATCGGAAAACCCTTCCATTCACTCAGTATTAAACCGAACATAACTGAAGGATGTCTCTTTAATTTACAGAACCCTTCTCCCTATCCTTTAAAATAAAGATAAGCAACCAAAAAACACTAAGTATGTACGTATGTACATACGGTATAATTCTAATTTTAACGTACAAAGTCGTATATTTACAGTTTGGAAAAAGTTCCCCTAGAAAAGAAAAAAAAAAAAAAAAAAATTACTTATCAGTAATGATTGCTTTTTTTTAATTTTACTGCTGCCACCATAAAGAAAACACATCCAAAGAAAAATTAAATGTCACTAATTAGTAATTTTTTATGCTCCTTAGAAATTTAGGTTCCTCCGCAAGAATATAAGTTATAAGCGCATGTAATCACTATCTTGTACAACCGATTTAAAAAGTCGCATTGTGAAACTCCAGGTTTCGTATATATATATATATATATATATATACACACACTGAGCGGCAGAAAAATCGGCCCACTTGGAATATCGCGAAAAATAAAAAAGTGGGCAAGCTTCTGTTTATAAAAGTTTTAAAATTCGAAAATTTAGTCTATGAGGACATTAAAAAATCTTCAAACACCTCCTTAACACAATTTATTATTAAAAAATACTGTACAAAAATTGTAACTAAAAAAAACAAAGATTTCGACAAAAACAAAAAATTAAAAAAAAACAATAAAACAACAAAAACAACAACATCTTCTGATCCAGAGTTAATAAGAGGTGTTGCCTCTCCTAGCTTGAATGACTGCAGCCATTCGTCGATTCATCCCATGAATGAGATCGGCGATCACATCCTGTGGGATTCCTTCCCACTCTTCAGTTAAAGCTTGTTGTAGCTCCTGTAGAATGTTAGGGGCTACTAGATGAGCCCTAAGACGCCGTCCCATCGTGTCCCAGAGATGTTCTATAGGGTTCAGGTCCGGACTTCGGGAAGGCCACTCGATTCGACGAATTCCAGCTTCATCAAGGAAATCGCTAACGGCTCTTGCCGCATGAGGTCTAGCGTTATCGTGCTGTAGAAGGAAGTCTTCGCCAATGAAAGGAGCAAAAGGGACCACATGCTCTTGGTAAGATCTCTTCCACGTATCTTGCCGACGTCAGTGACCCACCACCAACAACAACGAGCTCTGTGTGCGAGTTTGAAGTGATACCACCCCAGACCATGACCGAGCCTCCCTCAAAAGCAACCTTCTCCGTAAAAGTGCACGGGGCGAATCTTTCTCCTATTCTTCTCCACACTCTTTCCCGTCCATCGGATGTTCGAAGATTAAATCTTGATTCGTCCGTGAACAATACTCGTCCCCATTGGACCAGAGTCCAATTGACATGCTCACAAGCAAAAGCAAGACGAGCATTACGGTGGTGTGGGAGCAATTCCGAGCCCATTGCTGGACGTCTAGCATGTAAGTCACTTTCCATAAGTCTCCTTCTAACGGTTCGCTCCGGTACACTGACGTCTCGAGAACTTTCCAGCTCATTACGGACGTTTGTGGCAGTCAAGCGACGATCTCGCAAAACACTCAAGACGATGAAACGATCGTCACGGGCAGATGTGCAGCGCGATCTTCCAAACCCTGGTCTTCTGGTGTACTCTCCTGTCTCCACATAACGTTGGTAGACACGTCGAACCGTTGTTCTTGGAATTCCTAGCGCATCAGCGATGTAACGATGGCTCCAACCATCTTCAATTAGGACGACAACTCTTGCGACGTTCATGGCACTTAAATCCATTGTAAATGTCCAATTCTGAAACCCAAAAGAATTAGAAGTATGAAGAGTTGGACACGTTGTGGCATCAGTGTGATGAGATTTTGGATGACGCTTTGGTCCAAATTTGGCTAAAGTCTAGTCAGTATTTCCTTTAGATTCGATACAGATGTGGGTGGTGAGGTGACGTGTGTGTGTATATATGTATATAGTCTAAAGTCACTAAAGGGAAAAATCACTAAACGAAAGCTGAATGGCAACACGAAGAGATAAACAGAGCAACGCGACTGTTCGTTTTGGTTTTGGTTGGACTAGAGCATGGTTATTCATATCTAACTAAATCGTTGGTGCTAAGTTTAATTTGGTGATGTTTTTAAGGTGACAAATGGGGTAGAAAGTTGTTAATAATTTATAATAGTTAGGGGTAATGTCTATAGCTTCTAAATTAGTAAAGTTAGAGAGTTTAGGTAGACTGCTTTGTGGGACGCAGGAAATCTATGGTAAGCCCTAAAGAATATCTAATTCAACGCACCGGTAAGTGCCTTTGTTTGTTGTTTAGAAACCTAGTAACTTAGCGGGGCTACTAACCCCAAGCTATTACATAGTATTACAGGGAGAACTTGTTTTCTGCGAGTGGTAATCAAGATGCTCCCAGATTGCTCAGTAGGATTCACATCTGTGGTCCTCGAGGCCTCAGGAACAATTTTTATTCCTTTCTGTCTCTTCCATTGAGTAGTGTATTGTGAAGTGTGACAGGATGCTCCGTCTTCTTGCGACATATGCGTGTCAACTAGAGCCTTCCTTAAGGGAACAACGGAAGAAGATGATCCTAAACCTAAAGGATGAATACGTACTTCCTGCAAATCATACGTCCTTCGACTAAAACCAGATCCATCTGTTTGGGTAGTATATTTCAATATCTTTTACGTGTTCATTTTAGTCCTGCGAGATTCTGTAAAAGGACTGTAACTTATACACAGTTTTTCTCCAAAGTCCAAATCTATTTCTTGTTCACGCCTTACAAGACAGAGATTGGAACTTTTGGGACACTCTCTATATACTGGGTGATCCAGATAAATGGGACCCATAAAAAAAAGCCAAATATTCTTAATATTTAATTCCTTTCATAAAAACTATATATCATTCGAAAGAGTAGAGTTACAAGTTTATTATGAAATATTTATTTTTTTAAAATGATCCTTTCAAATGTGCTTCATTAGTTGCCAAGCATTCCAGTGTTCTCGCTTGTAAGTTCTGCATCACTTTTGCAAGAGTGTGCGGTGGTATGGCCTGTATCTCATTTGTGATGGCGGCCTTCAATTCTTGCAAGGTCGTTGGGTTATTTCTGTAGACCCTACTCTTTAATATCCCCAGAGATAATAATCTAAGGGAGAAAAATCCGGAGACCTTGCGGGCCATTCAACGTCTCCAAATCTTGAGATTAACTCGCCTGGAAACGTTTGACGCAAAACTGCCATGCAGTTCCTCGTGGTATGGCAGGTAGCTCCGTCTTGTTGGAACCAGTGGTTTTCTAGACAAGATCTCTTAATTTAGGAATAAGGAAATCGGTCAACATTTTTTCGTAGCGATCACCATTTACAGTGACCGTGTTTCCGGTGGAATCCTCGAAAAAGTACGGCCCTATGATCTGAGATGCAGTAAGACCACACCAAACAGTTACACGCTGACTATGCAACGGACTTCGGTAATATTCAATGGAGTTTCTGTTGCCCAGAAACGACAATTTTTGTTTGTTTACAGTTCCATTCAAGTGAAAATGGGCTTCGTCTGACATAATCAAAGTTGCTAGAAAATTGGTGGTGTCATTTACCTTCTGTTGGATCCATTGACAGAATTGTCGTCTTCGTGCGAAATCTCCATCGTTTAGTTGTTGCACTGTTTGAATTTTATATGGAAAAGCATTAAATTTTGCTTGAATATACGGTGTGTTGTTGTTCCATATCCAACTCCTAACAGCTGAGAAGCACGTCTGATGCTTATGTTAGGATTATCCTGTACAATTTCATGAGTTCTGTTATGATCTCGTCTATCCTTGCTGTGCGCACTCTTCCAGTTGGTTTTCTTTTTCCAATGCTGCCAGTTAGGAAAAATTTCTGACACAACACGACGTTACTTTCTTAGAAGTGATTTTGACATCTGAAATTTGTCTTGAAAGATCTTTGAGCTGAAACTACACTTCTTCCATGCTCATAATATTGCTCAGTTATGAAACGCAGCTGTTCCACAGTCCATGCAGTCATCTTGAAGGTTAGTTTTAACTAACACTTTTATTTTGTTTTGTATCTTATCTTGTCTTGTATTGTCAAAACCTATACATCCTGTACAAACTTGTAACTATCCTCTTTCGAATGATGCGTATGATTTTATAAAAGGACTTATACTTTAAGAGTTCAGGGGTTTCTTTTGGGTCCCATTTCTCTGGATCACCCTTTACTTCCAAACTATCATTACTGAAAATTTATATAATTTTTCATGTATTTTTTATTGGAGGTAACATACTGTACATACAGTCTTCTATTAGTTGATAAACTAAAGTATCTGAAGATAGCAGTTCTTTGTAACCCAGATTCACTGAATAGCAATGTTTAATTAATAATAACTTTACATCTGATCTTCGATTAGTGAACACCTTTTGGACAGAAAGAAAATAATTTCAATTTCAATTTGTTCTATACTTACATGTACAAGACATATAAGAGAAGAAGACATACAGTATAAGAGAATAATATATACGAGTATATATATATATATATATATATATATATATATATATATATATATATATATATATATATATATATATATATATATATACAGTATATAGTATTGCGAGAGTTGATGCTCTTCTAAACATACATAGCATAGTAGGATAATAACTATAAAAATTTAACGACAAGGATTATATTAATAATAATAATATCAATAATATAGTTTATTATTCTATTTATACTTATTCATGAGATATATATACATACACATATATATGCATAATACATATACACACATATATATATATATATAGACATACTCATATACGTGCCATGCACATGTGTGTGTATATATATATATATATATATATATATATATATATATATATATATATATATATATACAGACACACACACCACACATATATATATATATATATATATACAGTATATATATAAACATGCCCAAATCGTTCATGTACTACCGTGCATGGACAATCTTTTTTGACCCCAACAAGCACTGAAACCAATGCGAAAGAATATACTGTATATTAGGGTGGAGTGAAAAAAGAAACTTTTTTAATTTCAAAATGCTTGGGGTCGGGAATGTTGCATATTTATGTGAAACGTACTGTGTGAAATTTTTGTAATCGTACGGCTATAATTAAAATGTGCACACTGAACTCAAAGTTTTTAAAAATTGGCAAAATTACTAAAATTTCGCTATTTTTATTTTCAGTTTTTTTTGGACACACTGTGTGAAATTTTTGTAATTTTGTAATTTAATTTAAAAAACTTAAAATAAAAATGGCGAAATTTTAGTAATTTTGCCAATTTTTAAAAACTTTGAGTTCAGTGTGCACAATTTAATTATAACCGTACGATTAAAAAAAATTTCACACAGTACGTTTCACATAAATACGCAACTTTCCCGACCCCAAGCATTTTGAAATTAAAAAAAGAAAAATTTTCACTCCACCCTACTCTATATACAGAACAATCGGTGCTACTGTAGTATGCGGTCTACCTACGATTCGGCGGTCTACCTACGATTCGGCGGTCTACCTTTTAATTATAGCTTCTTATCTTATTATTATTTTATTATTAGGTTAATTGTACGCCCTTGACGTTAGGTTAAGTAGTGATATTTCGTTAAAACTAACGAAAATATCACGACTTAACCTAACCAATCATCAAGGGCGTACTGTAGTATGCGGTCTACCGTTAAGTATGCGGTGGTAGTATGTTTAACTTCTTTAATAATTCCTTAATTGTGTAAATTAAATTATAATTCCTTTCAATTCATTTTCAATTCCTTTTAAATATTTTGAACGGTAGACCGCATACTACAGTAGAAACTTAACGGTAGACCGCATACTACAGTAGAAACTTAACGGTAGACCGCATACTACAGTAGAAACTTAACGGTAGACCGCATACTACAGTAGAAACTTAACGGTAGAACCGCATACTACAGTAGAAACTTAACGGTAGACCGCATACTACAGTAGAAACTTAACGGTAGACCGCATACTACAGTAGCACCGAACAATCTCATTATATCTTAACGTCTCATGACCGAGTGAGTAACGTGGCCACTCACAAAATTTGAATCTTCAGTGGCATGGTTCAAATCTCATCGAAGTAAGTGAAATTTATTTCTAATGTATTTAATCTTAAAATTTAAGTTGCTGTAAGTATGTTGTTCCTGATTAACATAAAATTGATATGCATGTAATTACACTCGGTTAATAAAAATAAGCTGAACAGGTATTAATTGACATTTCCTCCAATAGATGGCGTCACCCACTTCCATTAAATTATTTTCAAAGAATCAGTTCTCTGAAAAGTATTTCATCAAGCATCGAAGTTTGATGAAAATACTATCATCATTTGAGGGCATTTGTCCGATGAAAGAATTTCCCACATTTTGATGAAAATTCTAGTCTCAGTGTATACATGTTAAAAGCTGTCGCTAAATATTTTTTGTTTTTATAACTTTGAATTTTTAACGCCAAATGTTTTTTGTGTGTTATTCTTGTCCTGTTCTTTTTAAGGTTTATTATTATGCGCACAAAAAAGATTTACCTTTTACAGGACACATTTTCCACGCTAGTATATATCAATAAATGGCATAGTAATACCTTCCTATACATACATAGCATAAAACAGCCATTTAAAACAAATTCTGTGAGTGAGTAAGAGAGAGAGAGAGAGAGAGAGAGAGAGAGAGAGAGAGAGAGAGAATATAAATATTTACTTGGAGTCTCTCACCAAGCAAGCAAGCAAGCATGGACTGTTCTTTCCCATTATAACGCGGGAAAGAAATTCATGCACAAACGCAGAGAATGAACCGAAAGGTTTCTCGTTCCTAATACAAGCTTTTCTATGATGACCATGAACCAAAACAAAGAAAAGAACATTCATTTTATATTAGAATGTTTCTTTAGAGAATAACCCTAAAAGAACCTCGCTATAGATTTAATATGCGAATGGTTAAACCACAATAAGAATGAAGAATCTTCTTGAAGAATCTTCTTCTCTGATATTCAGTTAATATTGATCAAATAGATTTGATTATTGGTTATAAGAACCCTTTTGTGTAATCTTGTTTGTGACTCGAGAAAACGAGTTTCTTCATTGTTTGGCACAATGTTCGGGCGATTAATATATATATATATATATGGTGTCCCCAAATATTTCTCTATTTTTATTTTTCCGTTATTTTGTAACGGGTGTATATTTTATTATTGGGGTTTTTATTCCATATATACCTATAAGTATATACCTATACATTTCTTATCTTTCATTATTATTTAATAACTAAGAAATATTGTATTAAATGACCATTTATGAACATCTCCCAATCAATTTGGTTTTCAAAGGTCCCACTCAACTGATCTGTGTATCTATGTATTGAAGGAAACTATATTTAAATACACTGACAATAATTCAACTATTTATGGCTGTTTCCTAGATATAAGTAAATTCTATGATAGAGTGAACCAACAATATTCTATTTAAAAAACCAGAAGACAAGAACGTTCCCATGTCCATATTAAATTTATTGAAATTTTGGTATTCCCATCAATCTTTTACTGTTAGGGGAGCAATCTACTATCCGAATGTTTTGCTTCCTTTTGCGAGGTAGGGCAAGGCTCCTTGCTCTCTCCTCTGCTGTTTAATGGTGTATATTGATCGATTGGTTGGTTCACTTAATGAGGCAACAGTCGGATGTTGTATAGATAACACGAGGATAAATAACTTAGTCTATGCCGATGATATCGTGTTAATAAGTCCTTCTGATAAAGGTCTGGATCGGCTACTAAATGTCTGCGAAGTGTATTCGCAGAAACATGATATTCTTTTTAATGTTACAAAAACTAAGGTTATACAATTCCATCCTAAAAGCTCTAATCAGATATTAGTTTCAAAATGAGATATGAGACAATAGAAGGAGTATAAAAATTTAAGTATTTGGGTCAAATTATCACCAGTTCCTTCAGTTATGACTCAGATATAAGAAAACAATATCGAAGCCTCTGTGCTGAAGCGACTATGACTATAAGGAACTTCCGGGTCTGTACAAGTGAAGCTAAAGACTCTCTTTCGTACTTTCTGCAATAATATATACAGACAGCAACTCTAGGTAAATTATAAAAAATGTTCTGGCAGAACCCTAAATTTGCTTTACAACAGATCTTTTAGACTCCTACATAAATTATCCGCGGAGGTAACAAGACGTGCTCAATACAGTCTAATGCAAAGAATTAAAAAATCAACCAACCCGATTATCCAAGCTATTCATCATTCTTGCCATATGTCTTCTAAGCTATGGAATTCATAGTATGAAAACGTTTATCTGTAGCTCCACTTAACTTCGACATTACTGTGCTATTTCTCATTAACTGTATTTCTATCTTTAGTGTTTGAATTGTCATCGTATTCTGTTGTCAGTTCGTATTGTTAATATTTGTCATATGGACCATGGTCTGCTAATAAACTTTTTCATTTTCATTTTCATTAAAACCGTTGTTTCAACATTTCATACTTAAAGCAATAACTTTTCCTAATTTCGTAGAAATTAGGAAAAGATGATACCGGCTACCAACAGACTATAACCCAGTAAGGCCATAGAGGGCCTCAGTATGCTATAGTCTTTAAGAAAAGTCAAATCTTGACTAAGCCTCTTTAAGGACCTAGTTTACACGGAACAATATGGCTGAACCCTCAAACAGTGATGCTGCGTCTGCAGCTGGAACAGAAAATCAAGATCGTTGAGTGGTTTCATGTGACAAATTCGGTGACGCGGGTGCGGAGGAACTTTTGCAGAGAATATGGATGCTGAGATCCACCCGATAAAAAGACAATATTACGAACTGTTATAAAATTTCAAACAAAAGAAACGTAAGCAATCAACATAAGCGTAATAGTGGTAGGCGACGATCCACAAGAACTGTGCAACACCTAAATATGATTCATGAAATTACTGCACGCAGTCTGCAGTAGTCAATTCGACGTTTGCAGAAGTAAGTATTTCACGAACATCTGTGCATTGTATACTTCGTACGGAATTAAACCTTCTACGTTACAAAGTTCATTCACAAGTTTCACTGACTAATATTCAAAAACAAAAACGAATGAAATTCGCAACATGGATGTTAGCAAAGCAAGAAGAAGCGTCTGAGTTTTTGAAACACGTCCATTTCACTAACGAGTGTTATGCCCATCTGTCAAGTGAGATTAATAAGCAAAACTTTCGTTACTGAGGAAGTCATGCTGGCGTTCCAATTAAGATTCCACGTAGTTTTGCTAAACTCAACATTTGGGTCGCCGTTGGGTGATATAGTGTAGTAGGTCCCTACTTCTTTGAGAATGAAACTGGAAAAGCAGTAACGCTGACGCAAAATTCATATCGTCATATTCTACACGATTTTTACTTGTCAGAACTAATTAGTTTGTCCAGTAAAAGAAATAACTGCATTACCACAGATTCACAATGGTTTCAGCAGGATGGAGCACCTACACATTCTTTGTGAAACTCGCAACTTTTTGAGGAAACATATTCGGGCGACTAATCTCCCTTCATGAGCCAGTGGAATAGCCTCCATTATCCATACTCACCTGACCTCACACCCGCTGACTTTTTTTGTGGGGTTACACGAAAGACAAGATCTATTCTACCAAGACTAAGGCACTGGAAGACTTAAAGACCAAAGTTTATGAGATAATCAACAACATCCCAGCTGAGCTATTTCCAAAAATTATGTCAGACATTTGTGTAAGATTGAATATCGTGTTAGTAAAAAATGGCCATTACACTGAACATGTTTAATTCAGGTTTATAAACTCTTATGTTTTACGGTACCTATTGCGTTCGTCTTTATGCCCAGATTCCTTTTCTTAGTTTAGAATATTTATTTAGAAATAGTAGCATTATTTGTGGGCACCCCGTGTGTATATATATATTATATATATATATATATATATATATATATATATATATATATATATATATACACCTTGCGACCTTGCAGATGTTCCGCGCGTCGGTCTCTCTTCACACGGAGGTCAGGCTGGTGAGACCACCTTTAAACGTGACTTGATGTAAGAGAGAGTTGCTGTCTCAGGCACACCTGGCTCATCCGAGACCGTCTTGAGCCAGGCACTCACTATATATATATATATATATATATATATATATATATATATATATATATATATATATCCTTCTTCTTCTAACTCTGTCAAACTTTTTTCTCCGTTGTGTTCCTCCGACCACAATCTTATATTTGTTTCCTGTCCTATCACTCCAATTCGGCATTTTGATCCTCCCAAGAGGAGTCGCCTTTGGCACTTCGGCGCCGCTGAATGGGAGGCCCTT
This sequence comes from Bathynomus jamesi, assembly GCA_023014485.1. Taxonomy (NCBI): domain Eukaryota; kingdom Metazoa; phylum Arthropoda; class Malacostraca; order Isopoda; family Cirolanidae; genus Bathynomus; species Bathynomus jamesi. The sequence continues at coordinate 140,122 of JAJOZX010006375.1, forward strand.
AGGCAGTACTTCTGTGATTTCCCACTGAATGTTTACTGTTTCCGTGGCCGGGGCCCTTCTGGGTGTGCTGAGCGCACCACAGAGGTGATTCTCTCGGGAATGGAGGCGTACATTCCATATTATATTCCTATTACTAATGCATACAAACCCTGGTTTAACTTTACTTGTTCTAACGCTATCCGCAACAGAGAGGAGGCGTTCAGAAGGTACCCTCGCCATCCAACTCCTGACTTTCACTCAGCTTATATTTCTGCCGGAATCTTGCAAAATCTGTTCTTCGACTCGCAAAAAAAATTTTCAGCCGACAAAAATGTGAAAATCCATCCAATTTTAATTCTTCTCGCTCTTTCTGACATCTAGCTAAGGACCTCTTCAACAACTTTACTTCCTCTTCTTTCCCTCCTATTTTCCATTCCAACGGCACAGTTGCCGTCTCTTCTCCTGACAAAGCTGAACTCTTCGCTCAAACTTTCGCTTACGATGCAAACCTGGACGATTCCGGTGCCGTTCCTCCATCCTCTTCCCCCTCTGACTTTATGTCTAAAATTAGACTCTCTTCTAAAGATGTTTTTTCTGCCCTTTCTGAGCTCAACTCTAGGAAGGCGTATGATCCTGATGGTGTTCTTCCTGTTGTTCTTAAGAACGGTGCTTCTGTGCTGACACCCTGCCTAGGCAAACTCTTTCGTCTTTGTCTCTCATCTGGTACTTTTCCTTCCTGCTGGAAGTTCGCATTCATTCAGCCTGTCCCAAATAAGGGTGACCGTTCTCAACCCTCCAACTATCGTCCAATTGCTTTGATTTCTTGCCTTTCCAAAGTTTGTGAATCTATCCTTAATAGGAAGATTCTTAAACACCTTTTTCTCACAATCTTCTTTCAGATCGTCAGTATGGATTCCGCAAGGGACGCTCGACTGGCGATCTTCTTGCATATCTCTCTGACTCTTGGTCATCCTCCTTTCGGGATTTCAGTGACACTTTTGCTATTGCGCTAGACATATCAAAAGCTTTTCATAGAGTCTGACACAACTCTTTAATTTTCAAACTGTCCTCCTTCGGTTTCTATTCTTCTATCTGTGCCTTCATCTCTAATTACCTTTCTGGCCGATCTATAGCTGCAGTTGTAGATGTCCACTGTTCTTCTCCTAAAGCTATTAACAGTGGTGTTCCTCAGGGTTCTTCCTGTCACCCATTCTTGCCCTTTTATTTATTAATGATCTTTTAATTCGCACTTCCTGTCCTATTCACTCCTATGCCGATGACTTCGCTCTTCACTTCTCCACCCGCTTCCCAAAGCGTCCCTCACAGCAGTCACTTCATGATTCGCGTAGGACGGCTATAGGACACCTGACGTCTGATCTTTCTGCTATATCTGATTGGGGCAGAGAAAACCTTGTGGCTTTCAGTGCCTCAAAAACTCAGTTCCTCCATCTTTCTACTCGTCACAATCTTCTACACAACTAACTATCTCCTTACCTTCACAACCTCAACCTCCACAGCTGTACTTGACCGGGTGGAATCAAAGGCTTTTCGTCTCATCAATTCCCCGCCTCTTACTGATTGTCTTCAATCTCTCTCTCTTCGCCGCAATGTTGCCTCACTCTCTCTTTACTATCGCTATTATAACGGACATTGCTCTTCTGAACTCTCTAACTGCATGCCTCCTCCTTTAAGGAGAACACGCAATACCAGACTTTCTCATTCCTTTTCTGTCCAACCTTGGTTAATCGGTATTTTCAATCTTTCATGTACTCAACCGGTCAACTCTGGAACAATCTTCCTCAATCCACCATCTTTCCTCCTGTCTATGACCTTCCATCTTTCAAACGCACAGTGACTAGGCATCTCGAAAACCCCGGACTTTGATTTTGGCTCTCTTCTTGGCTCTCTTGGTTTCTTTGGCTCTCTTCTTGGCTCTCTTCTTGGCCCCTCCTTCCTACATAATATATATATATATATATATATATATATATATATATATATATATATATATATATATATATATATATATAATAAATTAATAACCATAGTCTATAATCTTTTCTTGATGTGAATCTTCCGAGTTGGCCTTTGTAGGAGAGGGTCTGAGGTTCGTGTAAAAAAGTATTAAAAATCGGTCTGTTCCCAATCTCGGTCATTCCCATTTCAGTCTTGGACCAAGAATGAGAAATCCAAAAATGGGAATCTGAAAGGAAGCAATTCTCAAGTCGATCCATTCCCATTCCAAGCGTATATACAATTTCTCACTTTAGGTTATAAATTTTTCAGAGAAAATACGCAGTTACGTCACACTTTTTTTAACTATTTCCAAAATCAGGAAGATTTTTTCCTCGAATCTGGAATTCCTACTTTGAACTTTCCCTCTTTCGGACCGGGAATGGGAAGGAAATTGAACAAACTGAGAAGTAACCAAGTACGACCAACGTCGTGACTCTGTCTTTACACCACCCCTTCTTGTAAGAAAAACGAAGTTAAGCAACAGCAATTCTGTTCAGTAAGTGTATGGGTGGCCATCTTTATCGTTTAGGTGCAGTGGTAAATTCTTCCTCTCTCTCTCATATAATCCTGACTTTTGTGGGTACGGCAACTAGATCGTGTAATTAACAATAAACTGAAGCGTTGCGAAGGGCAAAAGTTTTATTCCTAATTAAAGTTTTCTTACCAAGTGAAAATACCAAACGGAATGTTTGACCTCATTTAGGGCAACATGCGTCCTCTTAATCACATATATATATATATAATATATATATATATATATATACAGGGTGGGTAAAAAAAAGGTGACCCCCTTAGAGGTAAACTGTCATATTAAAAAAGTAAGGGGACTAGAGCTCCCAAACTTCAGAGATGCTACCTTAGCATGTTGTTCGTCTTAATCCAGAAGTTGCTTGATGTGTCCCGCTTCCTGCTCGACGCAGGCCTCCAAACGTGGACGCCACTGATCAATACACCTGTTTACATATCGTTGAGACACCTTCTCCCAGCCGAGCAGAATTCTTTCGCGTAGTTCATCTATGTCTCTTATATTGGTACCAGGGATGTAAACTTTGGACGTCAGGGCTTCCCAAACACCATAATCTAGTGGTGAAAGATTGAGGCTACTAGCCGGCCACATATTGGGTTCGATAAAATCCGGTGTTTCGTTCTCAAGGAATGTGACAGTTTGGCGTGCTCTGTGAGCAGGGGCTCCATCGTGTTGGAAAGTACAGTATATCTTTCACTCTATCTACTGATATTCGACGAATTAGTGGCGAAAGATATACTTTCCAACAAGATGGAGCCCCTGCTCACAAAGCACGTCAAACTGTCACATTCCTGAGAATCCCATCAGGATTTGAACCCAGCACTTTTTCAGTAGAATGCCAGGGCGCTGACCATTACGCTACGATATGGTAAAAGTTAGTACAACCTAGCGTGTATTTCCGAATCTTGATGGTAGAATTTTTACATTCTGCAAAATCGTGCGTGTTCGGTCACTTTTCAGATATACAGGGTGGGAGAAAAGTCTTTAAGGATTTTATACATACCAATAATTTGTTAATAATTAATAAATGCCGATGATATCACTGCAGTGTATGCGATACTTTTCAAAGCAACTACACAAGGCCAGCCTCAGTCAACGCCAGTCAGCGCCATGTCAGTAAGGATGGAATACAGCACTGAAGAAAAAGTGTATCTTGTATTGGGAGCTATTTCTTATAATATCTGTGAAGAAAGTTTGCGTTTATTTCAAGAAAAATATAATAAACCACCACCAAATTGAACCACTCTTCGATACTGGGAACTCAAACTTTTAGAAACAAGGAGCCTGGTAAAAGATCGTCCAAGAAGCGGAAGGCCAGTAACGGTGACAGGAGACAACAACAAAGAAAATGTCCTCGCCAGTTTTCAAGTGAATCCAAGTTCATCGAGAAAAGTCGCAGAAGAATTGGGTATTTCCAGATTTTCAGTAACAAAAATTTTGAAATCACAGGGGTATCACGATTACAAACCCATTTACTCTCAGCTCATATACGACGATGATTCTGATAGACGGCTGCAGTTTGCTGAAACAATGAGAAAAAAGTTCAACAGTGATCCAGATTTCCTTGGAAAGATCAAATTTTCAGATGAATATGTCTTCGGTTTAACGAGTAAAGGAAGCAAACACAACGTTCACTACTAGTCGAAAAAATCCCAAAATACGATTGGGTAAAGCCGTTAAAACGGCTTGGGCATGCATTGGTTATTCAGGACTCGTTTCCTTTGACATGTCGACAGATACGATAGATGGAAAACGTTATTGCCAGGTATTGAGAGACAAAGTTTTGCTACAGTTTACTAATGACGTTGACAGAAATTGGCTTTATCAACATGATGGAGCGTCGCCACATTATTCTGCAGCTGCCCGTGAGATTCTGGATACGAACCTTGAAGGAAGCTGGCCTGGGCAGCAAGGTCCCATCGAGTGGCCAACCAGATCATCTGCTTTAACCCCATGTGATTTCTGGCTTTGGGTTTATTTGTTTGACAAACTCTACACTCCTGGTTTCATCTATTCAAATGTGAATGCATTTGGCCGCAGAATAGATGAAGAACTGAAAAGGATCCCACTCGATATGTTCAAAAGAACAATGAAGAATTTCACAGAGAGAATCCACAAATGAATCATAGCGGATGGAGAACTCTTTGAAGATTAAATTATAATTTAACAAAATATTTGTATGAATAATGTTAACTAAATAGTTGTATGTATAAAATCCTTGAAGACTTTTCTCTCACCCTATATATATATGGTACTTTCCGTTATACTCCCCCGCAATTTTAATAAGCTCCCAATGTCAATCGCCCTTGACGATTGGTTAGATTTAGTCGTGATATTTTCGTTATTTTGTATATGTGTATAATTTAGGCATGGGGACGAGGCCTGGCCTCAGGCCTCGAGGCCGAAGCCGAGGACATACATTTTCAAAGGCCTCGAGGCCGAGGCTGAGGCCTTTTTAAGGGGGCCTCACGATGCCTTAAGATTGTTAGGCTGAAGGTATTTGCATCCAGAGGTGCGTATTTGCATCTCTGGGTGCAGATACGCACTTCGAAATCTTTTAAGAATAAGCTCCTCCATGCTTTGGGAAGGCTCAACAATCTAGCCTAGCCTAGGCCTAAATCTCTTCCATAGGTAACCCAGGTAACCCTCACATAGGTAACCCTCACAGTCTTACACCAGCCTGTATCTCTTCTTTTTTTTTTAAATCTATCTGGAAAAGCAAGATTCTACTCAAAATTCATAAACAAAGACATAACTCACTTCACTTACCTAATAAAAGGGAATTATTAAGCATTAAGCACGTTCATCTCTCACACTCGGCCACACTACAACACCGACATGCTGTGTGTTTACATTTGCCGGGTCACACAGTCAGACACAGTTGCCAGAACAAGATTTCCTGGGCATCATATATTAGCCCAGTAACTTTTTATTTCTCATTTCATGCAGTTCTTATTTTTCATTTTAATATACCCGCACTATTTCAAGTATTTATGATAATATGGAAAGTTATGATGTGAAGATGATCTAGCAAAATATTTTAAGATTGTACTAACTCACTGAGTGTTGATCGTATCATTTCTGAATGGCTACACTTATTAGTGACTCTAGCGAGCATTGCAAACAGAGCTACATTTGGAGATGCCTTATTTTTTTAAAGTTTTGTATTTTTATGTATCTTGACAATAAGAAATTGTGGTCTTAAAGTCTACCAAAGATCATTAATGCAATTGTAGCTTGTACTGTATGTGAAAGATATTTCTGATGTACGATAGGCCTATAGGTATGAAGTTTATATCAGTGACCAGAAAACTCGGTCCCGAAAACTCGGTCCCGGAAAACTCGGTCCCGAAAACTCGGTCCCAAGAAAACTCGGTCCCGGAAAACTCGGTCCCAAGAAAACTCGGTCCCGGAAAACTCGGTCCCGGAAAACTCGGTCCCGGAAAACTCGGTCCCAAGACGGTGACGATGACGGTGACGGTGACGATGAAATTTTTCCAAAAAGTAGAGAAAAAATAAAAAAACGCAAAAAAAAAAAAAAAAGGTAAAATACATAATAATAATAATAATAATAATAATAATAAAAAAAAAAAAAAAGAAAAAAAATTAAATTGAAAACAAGAACAATAAAAAATAAGAAAAGAAGATAAAAAATAAGAAAAGAAGATAAAAAAAGTAAAAATGAAAAAAAAGAAGAAAAATTTAAGCATCATATTTTAATAAAGCGATAATTTTGTTGAATCTTTTTCTTTTTTCAAATTCATCTGTCACAATTTTGGTGCCGGGTTTTACATTATACAATATTACTTCAGTTACAGTTCTTGCATTTCTATTCTCCACTGGTACATTATAGATGGTTCCTTTATCTCTTCTTTAGTTAATATCTCATTATCCGTTAAAAAATTTTATTGGAAAATCTAGCCATATTTTAAAGGGGGCTTTAAAAAATTCAAAAAAACACTGTTGTTCCAAAAAGACAGTTTTACCCATTTACCAATTTTTATATACATGTTTAGTTTGCAACCAACTAATTTTTTTAAACGTGTTTAGTTTACATTACAAACATTGTCTTAATGTCGCTTTAATGTCTTTTTAAAAAAAAAAAAACTTTATCCCTTTAAATCTATTTCATTGTAAACTAAACATTGTCTTAATGTCGCTTTAATGTCTTTTTAAAAAAAAAAACTTTATCCCTTTAAATCTATTTCATTGTAAACTAAACATTGTCTTAATATCGCTTTTATATCTTTTTTTTTTAAAAACTTTATCCCTTTAAATCTATTTCATTGTAAACTAAACATTGTCTTAATGTCGCTTTAATGTCTTTTTAAAAAAAAAAAACTTTATCCCTTTAAATCTATTTCATTGTAAACTAAACATTGTCTTAATGTCGCTTTAATGTCTTTTTAAAAAAAAAAACTTTATCCCTTTAAATCTATTTCATTGTAAACTAAACATTGTCTTAATATCGCTTTTATATCTTTTTTTTTTAAAAAACTTTATCCCTTTAAATCTATTTCATTGTAAACTAAACATTGTCTTAATGTCGCTTTAATGTCTTTTTAAAAAAAAAAACTTTATCCCTTTAAATCTATTTCATTGTAAACTAAACATTGTCTTAATGTCGCTTTTATATCTTTTTTTTAAAAAAACTTTATCCCTTTAAATCTATTTCATTGTAAACTAAACATTGTCTTAATGTCGCTTTAATGTCTTTTTAAAAAAAAAAAACTTTATCCCTTTAAATCTATTTCATTGTAAACTAAACATTGTCTTAATGTCGCTTTTATATTTTTTTAAAAAAAACTTTATCCCTTTAAATCTATTTCATTGTAAACTAAACATTGTCTTAATGTCGCTTTAATGTCTTTTTAAAAAAAAAAACTTTATCCCTTTAAATCTATTTCATTGTAAACTAAACATTGTCTTAATGTCGCTTTTATATCTTTTTTTAAAAAAAACTTTATCCCTTTAAATCTATTTCATTGTAAACTAAACATTGTCTTAATATCGCTTTTATATCTTTTTTTTTTAAACTTTATCCCTTTAAATCTATTTCATTGTAAACTAAACATTGTCTTAATGTCGCTTTAATGTCTTTTTAAAAAAAAAAACTTTATCCCTTTAAATCTATTTCATTGTAAACTAAACATTGTCTTAATGTCGCTTTTATATCTTTTTTTTTTAAAAAACTTTATCCCTTTAAATCTATTTCATTGTAAACTAAACATTGTCTTAATGTCGCTTTAATGTCTTTTTAAAAAAAAAACTTTATCCCTTTAAATCTATTTCATTGTAAACTAAACATTGTCTTAATGTCGCTTTATATCTTTTTTTAAAAAAAAACTTTATCCCTTTAAATCTATTTCATTGTAAACTAAACATTGTCTTAATGTCGCTTTAATGTCTTTTTAAAAAAAAAACTTTATCCCTTTAAATCTATTTCATTGTAAACTAAACATTGTCTTAATGTCGCTTTTATATCTTTTTTTAAAAAAAAACTTTATCCCTTTAAATCTATTTCATTGTAAACTAAACATTGTCTTAATGTCGCTTTAATGTCTTTTAAAAAAAAAAACTTTATCCCTTTAAATCTATTTCATTGTAAACTAAACATTGTCTTAATGTCGCTTTTATATCTTTTTTTTAAAAAAAACTTTATCCCTTTAAATCTATTTCATTGTAAACTAAACATGTATATAAAAATTAATTGGTTGTATATTATGTTATGTGAGAATACTCATTTTACTTTTGGAATAAAGTTTAATTTAATTGTTTTCATTCATGGTACCCAATTTTCTTGGGACCGAGTTTTCCGGGACCGAGTTTTCCGGGACCGACCGAGTTTTCTGGGACCGAGTTTTCCGGGGCCGAGTTTTCTTGGGACCGAGTTTTCGGGACCGAGTTTTCTGGGACCGAGTTTTCGGGACCGAGTTTTCCTAGAACCGTTTATATCATGACAATTACTATATAATTATATATACACGATAATAATATAATAACGATAATATTAAGAATATATTTGCAACTGATATTTCAACATGTTATATATGTAATTTGATTCAAGAGTATATTTGCACCTGATATTATCCATTATCAGACATTTTTAAAGTTATATGTATATTACTTTATATTATTAAAGTAAATGAAAAAGTCCGAAAAAATTATTTGCAAATAATATAACAATTTACATCTCGGTTATAATGCCGATATTAGCAAAATTATTGTTTGCATCCGATATTATATCTTCATTTCAAATCATATTATTTAGAAGTTTATATGTTACAATTTACGACGGGGGGCGAAAAACAAAATTATCGACGCAGGTAACTAATTATTAGTATACCTGGTGGTATTCTTCTCTAGTTTGGGCTATTTTTGTTATAAAAATAGATACAATACAATCATTTATACACATAAATAACACAAACACATTATATGAGCTCAGTTCAACTGATGACCAACTGATAGATTGCTTTCCCACACTAGTTTTGCTACATTAAGTCAATTGGTCTACTGCTGACTGACTGAATAATATTTATATACCGTGACGTATATAATATTTATGTACCTAACGTCACAGTGACCTGTCACTAATCCGTTGGTCACCTAACTGAATAGTATTTATCAAAGACTGTCGTTGGACTAGTCACTTGTCTGAATAACATTTATCAAATTATGCCGCCACATACGGTCACCTGTCAGGTCATGGTCCTCACCTGAAGAATATCCACCCAGAAAGCGCCCACCTGAAGAATCTCCACCCCCAATGCTACCGGGGGTTGAAAATTACAGAACAAAACAAATCAGGATTCCCTAAGGCATTAAGAAAGTCACGAGGCCTTTCCACTTTTCAACTGGCCTCGAGGCGGAGGCCTGCAAAATCTGCCCGAGGCCAGCCCTCAGCCTCATGTCTGATATATATATATATATATATATATATATTGACGATTGGTTAGGTTAATTCGTAATATTTTCGTTAGTTTTAACGAAAAAATCACGACTAAACTTAGCCAATCGTCAAGGGCGATTGACATTGGGGGCTTTAATAAGCATTGTATTCATATAGTAAAAACTTACCATTTGCAGGAGTATAACGGAAAAGTACTCTATATATATATTATATATATATATAAAGGTATTCGATACGAATATAAAATTGATAAAAAATTTCTGAACTTTTAAATGGATGAATAATATTCTTCAACTAAAAAATAATTTTTTATTTTTTTATTTTTTTTTTCAATAAAAGGAATTTTATTAGTGAACTGCATTTTAAAAGTCAATTAAATTTACGATAAAGTTTTATGCCAGTGAATACTTTATTTAATTATAGCTGAATATATGTTGTTGTTTTAGTTGTCTTTCGCTTTTATTACTTCGCTTGTTTTTGTCGTTCTACATTAAAAAAAAAAAAAATGGAGAAATAGAAAACGGCTCGTTTTTATGCGCATGGGAGACTATGCAAAATACTTAAATTACATTATTATCGCGAATGTTATACGCATAAATAATTAGATGGAGGTTTTATGTCATATATAGTCATTTTGTCGTTACCTCCCTTCACCCCGTCCCCCGCCTCCACTTTTATCCCCACACCCCTACAGAAATCATCCTCTTTCCCCTCCCCCCCACCTCTCTCATTGTTATAAAACGAGTTTCAGCTTCTAAATTTCATAATGGAGAAAAATGGTTATTGAAATCTAAATAATCTTCACGTTGACGGAGATTGACGTAGGGATCAAATTGTGGCAAGGCGAAGGCATAACTTCAACATGACGTCATTCCGGACTAACCCTCGACACCTACGGAATACGAATAGAATCGTTGCGTTGCATTTGGAGATGACAGATTTTTGCGCAAAGTTGTTGAAAACGGTGAATGAAGATTACGTTTCTAAATTATACGTCCAAATAACGTTGTAAGCTTTAATAAATCACTTCGGTATATAACTGAAACATTGTTTAAAATATAACTTTCTTTATAACGGATCAAACAATTCGTTAAAATAATGGTTCCATTATCGAGATATTTTTTAACTTTTTATACAATAATATAAACGGAAGAGAAAATGAGCTGAAGGGTTTGCCATAAATTTGAGAAAATCCTCAATCTTAACTCATAAATAAATTAGGCTTCCTTTGTCTTTATATACAATAAGAAGTCGATCCATTCAAATCTTCGTCGATTTAGAAGGGAAATTCTTCCGCGCTTGCGCAGTTAAAGCTGTCACGTGACTCAATCAGCCAATGGGATCTTCCGGCTCTTTATGATAATGAACATCAATCAAGGAAAATGCTCTAAACTAGTGGCCTTAATTACTAATGTATGAATCTAATTCGTCTTTAGTGCTATAAAACTGCTATGAAGCGAGGGTATCGTCTTTAAACGCGGGGAATATTAGGCCGAAATTACTATCGCAAAAAGATGTTAGTTACGACTATCTTCAAGACAAGTTCAGAATATGCAAAGTTATCAAGATGTCAACTGTTGAAGAATTCGTGCCAGAATGACCTCTATCACCTAAGTAATAAGGGCGTTATTAACGGACTTGAAGGCCGGGTTGGGTTCACCTGGAATAATTGGAAATATGCAGATGACAGGAAGTCTAGAAGGGGTGTCGATTTGAGGGGTTTAGAGGGGAGTATATGAGCGAGGGGAGGGCTCGAATACTGCTTTAATGTGTAAGAGGTAGATATGCTGATGAGGGGAAATTAATGAAAAAGGAAAAGTTATCAGGACGAAGACGAAGCAAGGAAAGAGGAACGACCAAAATCCACACACACACATATTACTATCAATATACCTCAAATGAATTTATTATTACAATTTCTAATTATATACGAATGTCACGTGACACGAGTGGAACTACTACTACTACTACTACTACTACTACTGTACTCTATAGGAAGAAAAAAGACTATCCATTCTTTTCGTATGTATCCAAAAAGTACATCGCCATACGTATCGCGATCTCGATTGCCAGAGACGAGAAATGAAAAAAACGACAAAAAGATTGCAATAGAGAACAAGCAATAAATGTCTATCTCTTTTTCTTCCCCGCCCTTCGCTACCCTCTTGGCAGTCCCTGAGCGTCTCTTTTCACCCTCGTTTTGTCTACCCTCAGGTCCGAGCATTACGAAGGAGGGACCAAAAAGGGCAAACGGACTCAACTCTCCAAGGACGACTTATCCACATTTACAAAGGGGATTCTAGCGCATTTTTATGGATTTGATACATGAAGACCGCGGGATTGAATTCTAAATTGGTGAATCATTTTTCGATTCGGGCAGATGTCAATTTCTCTTGGATTAGAGATTTGAGGGTGCTTCCAATCCGTTTGGGTTCACGCCCGATCCAATCCGATCCAATACAGAGAGTAGTTTAAGATTTGAATATTGTATGAGAGGGGAATGTTCCTAAAAATCTTCTTTTCCTTGAAAATCATTTAATATTTATTTTACAATTTTACTTCGTAAATTTCATATTTAAAAATATTAAACACAAAATCCATCAAATTATTTCTCAATAAATACAATTTTTTACTAAATTTATTATAAAAAAATCTATTGTTTACATCAGTTATATGAAATTATTACTATTATTACTATTTGTATTATTATTATTATTATTATTAGTAGTAGTAGTAGAAGTAGTAGTAGTAGTAGTAGTAGAAGTAGTAGTAGTAGTAGTAGTAGAAGTAGTAGTAGTAGTATTCATTATAAATAAATCTATTGTTTACATCAATTATGTGAAAGTATGATTATTATTTGTATTATTATTATTATTATTATTAGTAGTAGTAGTAGTAGTAGTAGTAGTAGTAGTAGCAGTAGTAGTAGTAGTAGAAGTAGTAGTAGTAGTAGTAGAAGAGGTAGTAGTAGTAGAAGTAGTAGTAGTAGTATTCATTATAAATAAATCTATTGTTTACATCAGTTATGTGAAAGTATGATTATTATTTGTATTATTATTATTAGTAGTAATAGTAGTAGTAGTAGCATTCACATAGGAATCTGAAGTAAATGTAAATGGAGAAGAATAGCTACATCAACCAATACATGGTTAGAAATTTACTAACCAATTCATAACTTAACCATGCGGTGATTATATCACAGGCTTGCGATGGTTTTGTTGTCCGAAATATTTTATCACTTACGTAGTAATTTTTGCACGCTGATTCCGAAAATAATATTCATTTTTCGCCATCACGTATAGATTTTTCACAAAATGTCATATTTCATATTACATATGTAAGTAATTTTCATTAAAGCTGACTCAATTAAATTTTGATTAAAAACTACTGCCTATAAATGCTTCCAGATCAGAAGTGACGTCATAGCGTCTTCTAGAACATTCGAGAAACGCACCGCTAGTATATAAGTGATTGACAAGCCACGAGATGAGTCAGTCTGTCTAGTGCGTGCGAAGTTATAGTTCTTTATTATTCAAAGGTGCGCGGTGACTATATTTCTCTCTTGAAATTTATTTATTTGTCGCTATGGCAACCAGAGGGTGTGTAATAGCCCAAACATTTTCTGTTATATTTGTGGAAAATTTACTGTGAAAAAACAAAGGCGAGATATAACGGACTTCGTTAAGAAAGCATACTATGCGTACTTCGGAATGAAACTTGGGGATCAAGACAAATCATGGGCTCCACATAAAGTTTGCAGTGTTTGTGTTGAACAACTTAGACTGTGGAGTAAAGATAAAAAGGATTATTTACCTTTTAGGATTCCAATGGTCTGGCGTAAGCATAGAAATCACAGCAATGACTGCTACTTTTGTTCATGTAACGTGCAAGGCTACAATATTAAAAATAAAAAGGAAATTTCTTATCCAAACTTTCAGTTTGCTATAAGACCTGTTGCTCATGGACCTGGTATACCTGTACCTACTAAACCAAATACTCTTGATATAACTTCATTTGATTCGATGTCTGATGACGATGGAAACGATGATATTGATTGTTTTCAAACCGAAACATCTGGTGAACCCCATTTGTTTACACAAAGTGAACTTAATGATTTGGTAAGAGATTTGTATCTCTCGAAAGATTCTTCAGGGATTTTGGGATCCAGACTTCGTGCAAAGAACTTGCTTTCTCCGGGACGTCATTTTACTGGTACAGAAATCGAGAAAAAGAATTCATCCAATATTTTTGTCAAGAAAATTCTCTGGTATATTGCAACAATGTTTCGGAACTAATACTTAAGCTAGGCGTTGCAGGCTATGACCCAAATGAGTGGAGACTTTTCATTGATCCCTCCAAAAGAAGTCTAAAAGGCGTCATCGTTCACAACGGTAACTTCCTGAGGCTCATTCGGTTCACTTGAAGGAAATGTACGAAAATCTTGAGCTTCTTCTAGCTAAGATTAATACAAAGAACACGGTTGGCTACTTTGTGGAGACTTAAAAGTGATTTGTATGTTGTTAGGTCAACAACCAGGTTATATAACTTTTCCATGTTTTTTGTGTGAATGGGATAGCCGAGCAAGAACTCAGCACTGGATAAAAAAGGAATGGCCACGCAGAGTCAACCTGACACCTGGTTCTAAAAACATTCAACGTGAAAGTTTGGTTGACACAGAGAAACTCCTTTTACCTTCGCTTCACATAAAATTGGGCTTGATAAAGCAATTTGTTAAGGCCTTGGACGAAGATGGAGATTGTTTTAAGTATCTGTGTGGTAAATTCCCAACTCTTTCGGAAGCAAATTGAAAGAAGGAATTTTCGTTGGTCCCCAGATTAGAAAACTGACTTTGGATGAACACTTTGAAAGAACAATGAACAATCTTGAAAAAGAAGCGTGGATTGCTTTTAAGGATGTTATCAGCAAATCTTTGGAGAACAACAAGGACCCAAATTACCAAAACATTATGAACACCATGCTAAATAAGTTCAAAGAGTTGGGTTGCAATATGAGTTTAAAATTACATTTCTTACATTCACACTTGGATTACTTCCCTGAGAATCTCGGAGCACTCAGCGAAGAACAAGGAGAACGGTTTCACCAAGACATCAAAGAAATGGAGAAGAGATATCATGGAAGGTGGGCCATCAGCATGATGGCTGATTACTGCTGGATGTTGAAACGGGATACTCCAGAATTATTACATAAAAGAAAAGGAACAGCGCGTACATTCGAGACTAAAAGGCATAGATCTCAAGAAAACTCAGGACAAATAAAGATGAATATGTAATTGACGTTAATAGTCTTCTTTCTTTTTAAAGTTGTTTGCATTTGTAATTAGTATAACAAAGCGAAATAGGTACCTAATGTAAATTGAAATAAATAATATTTATTTATGTTGTTGTTTTTTCCCTTCCAGTTTGCAGAAAATACTTACGTGATAGAAAAAAAACACCTTACTCGAAATCAGCGTAGTTGAATTATATAAAATCAGTTATTAGTAAGAAACAACTCTTACAAAGTTCTCATTCGCAGGCCTATGAATTATTCAAACCAGTATTTAAATAATAGCGTACTTATAGCATGGTTGGTTTAACGAACCATTTACATTCGTTGGCAAATAATTATTAACTACAGGGTGTTTCAGGTCGACCCTAGAAATATGGAAAAGAAACACTTCATATTAGTTAAGGAATTACTATGACAAACTTCAAATACCAAATACCAAATAAATACAAATTGGCGGAATTTATAGTTTGTATTTGGTATTTGAAGTTTGTCATAGTAATTCTGTAACTAATATGAACATGTAAAACCTATCTTGTAAACGTAAACAATAATAAACAATAATACAATAAAATAAATAATAACAATAAAACAACATATTACTACCTACTTGCTACAAATTCCGTCAATTTCCATATTGCTAGGGTCGACGTGAAACACCCTGTATATATTTGGGTTTTCTATTTTTTTTTTTTACAATTTACAGTACTTCTGTAAATAAGAAGTACTGTAAATTGTAATGTTATTTAAAGTTGTAAAATATATCAGTAAATTCGGGCTAACAACATTTGATCAACTTGACATAAAATCGATAAGTTATTGTGCGTTGCATTAAGTTAGGTTAGGTTAGTTTAAGTTATGTTACGTTAGGTTAGGTTAGATTAGCTTAAGTTATGTTACGTTACCTTAAGTTAGGTTAGGTTAGCTTAAGTTATGTTACGTTACATTAAGTTAGGTTAGGTTAGCTTAAGTTATGTTACGTTGGGTTAAATTATGTTAGGTTAGCTTAAGTTATGTTACGTTAGATTAAGTTAGGTTAGGTTAGCTTAAGTTATATTACGTTAGGTTAAGTCAGGTTAGGTTAGCTTAAGCTATGTTACGTTAGATTGGGTTAGCTTAAGTTATGTTACGTTAGGTTAAGTTAGCTTAAGTTATGTTACGTTAGGTTAAGTCAGGTTAGGTTAGCTTAAGTTATGTTACGTTAGGTTAAGTTAGGTTGGGTTAGTTTAAGTTATGCTTAGGTTAGGTTAGGTTTGTTTTAAAGTGTTAATATTATGTGCTGACGACTAAATGGGTATAGATCCAGTAATTTATGATAAGTCCACAATAAAATTTCTTATGCATTAAGTATTAAATACAGTACATAAACTTTCGTTTGTTAACGAAATTATTTACATCACGAGAAAAATATTTTGTTACAGTAACTAAATACACGCATGGGTAATTCAACCATGCTATATTTATATTAAACATTTAAATTTGTTACCATAAAATAAGGTAGTAGTAATGGATAACTATAACCATGCTTATGGTTAGTGAAATCACTGTTGGGATTGATTGGCAAAACAAAGCGTGTTTGTGTATGGTAAGTATAAAACTTGTTAAACCAACGATCCCTTCCAAAGTTCTCTCGTGCTTATTCTTATGAAATCGTAAGAGATTTAGGGGACCTTGGAGGGGGTGCACAGCGCCCGTAAATCAGTTCCGAAGACAAAAACCGTATTTCAACTATCCAGGCTATGAATGAATTAGGATAAAAGTCTCCAGCCATGATGTGTCGCTTCCCGCCCGCCAGAATATACCAAAGGCCTTATACCCATCCTCGCGAGGCCAATGAAAAAGATTTATATCTATGAAAGATAATTTGAAAAACCGTCCATAGAGATCCATTGCATAATGCATGATTTTGCGTGTCACAACTGGGAATATTTCCACTTTTATATAAAGAAAGTTATAACCCAAGCTCAGGATTCCTCTCCGTGTCGTAAAAGTTGTAAATCTTATGAACAAAATGTTACGATATTCTTCTCCGAAAAATTGATGACTGATATGAAATTTTAAGAGAATTTTCACACATTTTATTGCATGACAAAACCTTTAAAAAAATAAAAATAAAAAAATAAAAAATGATTTAAAAAAAGAACCAAAATACGAACTTTCCTTGCTTCATTTTGTTTTCAGAATAAATTTTGCGTGGAATCATTGCATGAAGGAGGTTTATTGCTCTTGCAAATGAAAATTAAGATAATTTCTCGACAATCTTATTTGCACTGAATATATTCCCATTATTATTATTTTTATATATGACTTTTACTAGTCAAGTTTCCCCTATGCTTAATTGTGTTGTTTGACCTTCTTCGCAATATCTAAGGTCACATGATGGAGGAGACTTAAGGCTTTACGTGGAATCCGAACGACGGGTCACTACATCATCTGAATGCCGAGGACGATCCTCCATCGAACTGCTACTACCCAGACCCAATGTCGCTTAACTTCGCTGATCGACGGAAAGTAGTGTTACGACATTGGTCACGACGTAGGTCCCATGTATGAGCGTATGTATGTCTGCAATCCGCCAGGGTAGCTTAGTGGTAGAGAGACGGGTTGCTGATCGGAAGGTCATTGGTTCGAATTTCTTGAAGGTCTCGACTCAGATTTCATATGTGAATGTTTGAAGTGCCTCTCTAAGTCCTCCTTGATGGGGTAGTGGTTCGGATACCACGTAAAGTTGTATGTCCCCCCCCCCTCGGTCATACGGCTTCAGCTGTTACGAAGGAGGTTAAACAAACCAAAATATAATTGTATATCCATGTAGGGGGGGGGGGAACTTTACCGATATTTTTAACAGTATACTGTCCTGCACAAGTGCACATATAAATATGGCGAAGCATTATTTCAGCAAGTTTCTGACAGCCCTTTCTGTCCTCTTCCAATCCTGATCGAAATCTTTCGGACCGATTACGGTCGAACATGCAGAAGCATTCCGAATGGTACAAAAACATCAATAATCCTGCATCCGAATAACCTCAGAAGAAATGAGAGGAGAAAACTTCAGCGTGGAAATGATACAAACCAATGACATAAACGTTGGAATTTAAGACCACTGAAATTATACTTGAAAAAATTCTACAACTGAATTGCACTCAGAGGAAGGGAGACAAGCTTGACCCTCGTAAAATGAGGAATCATCACACGGAACCTTTGAAAGGTTGAAAGGTTGCACAAACTAAATTACTTGCTATTTTCTCATAAATGAGAGATAACCAACGTAGTTACTTACAAAATAAATATTAAAGCTGCGTAAATATATAATTATAAATAATTAAATGTATAAATATAGATAAATAAATAAATAAAGCTGTAGAAATATGTCAGGAATATACACTACAGTATAAGTTATTACCCATTACCCAACATATTGAGACAAGCTTCTCTCTGCCAATACCTGAATGTTCCACATATAAATTGCTCTGTAGAGGGCAGCACTGCAGCCCAGAGGCACAGTATAAGCTAGTTTGCTATGTTTACAATCAGTACTCATAAAATATAGCCATGGACTGTTCCTAGCGAGTCTGAGAAATAGGAGTGGGGTGTAATGATGATACCGCTGCACGTAATGCATTTGGCTCAACCCAGTTCGCCTTTAAAAGAGGACTTACTTTTTCCTGTTAGTTTGGCGGTTTACCGCCTGTCTCAGTGCCCTCAGCTGGACAAAAGATGTAAAACGAAACAACCAACCAACCACTATTCATAAGTATGCACGTGGATCAGAACTGGCAGGGTTTGAACGTGGCAAGATAATTGGATGTCATATCGCAGGTATGATTGTACGTAAGATCACGGAGCTTTTAAAGTTCCCAGGTCAACTGTGGGAAATATTATATGGAAGTGGGAGACTGTGAAACACTTGTGTGAACCCCAGACCACACACAAAACAAACTTCCCGCAACCTTCTATAGATATGTAGATATATTATCTTCTGTTGTCTCAAGTCACTCAGAAAGGAGTTTTTGAAGACCATTCCTTCTATTTAAAGAAATTATATACCATTAAAAGAAGTTATTATATCATCTGACAAGAAGTTTTGATACCCAAAAGAAGAAAAAACTTCTGGAATGCACCTTTATAAAGAAGTTATAAGTTCTAAATTTAGAAGGTTTTATTTTTGAGTGCAAGCAGGCCAGAATTTATGAGAGACAACGCGCAGGGAATTCGTTGAAACGTGTGGTGAGGAAAGACCAAATATGTAACCTAAAATCTATCAGCCGAGAAGGCAATGAACGTGTTGGTCTTTCGGGAAGTGTGTGTACAGTACGAATGGAATTGCATGGAGAAGGATTTTGTGGAAGGAGAATTATCTATAGGCTATACACAACGGCTATGAATACAAAGCAACAATTACAGTGGAGCAAAGCTTATCGAAACTGGAAAATAGAACAATGGAGACTAGTCCTGCGGATTGGTGAGTCCCGCTACACAGTGTTTGCCTACGATGTCAAAGTCTGGGTGTGACGACAGTCGAAGAGTGCTCCGCTCCTCAGTGCATTGTCCCGACCGTTAAGTATGGAGGTGGGAGTGTGATGGTGTGGTCATGGTTTTCATGGTCTGGACTTGGGGCGTTAGCGCTTGTGAAGGTACAATGACTACCAGTGGCTATCGTGACAGTTTGAACAACAGTGCAATACCAATATTGATGGCATTTTATGGTGTGTCCGTACCTGCACCAACACGGCAACGCCCCTTATCACAAAACCCGGACAGTCGTTCATTGGTTCGAGCAGAATAACGTTGACAACATGTCATGGCCTGCTCAGAACCTTGATCTCAATCCGATAGAACACCTCTGGCACGAACTAGAGTGGCGCATCGGGAACAGACGGCAGAGACCAACTTCTGTTGTCCATGGGAAACTGCGCTGCTTGAAGCATGGCGCAATCTTTCAACTGAAACCTATAAGAAAATTTGTGGGAAGTGTTCCTGAGAGGGCTTTCATCAAGGACAAGGGTGTTTCTACATCCTATCAAATGCATTGTGAGCCGTTCCAACTTCCAGTCCAATCTTCAAGCAACTGAACTAAGAAAGTCATATTACAGTATTCTTATTAATGAGAAAATAGTCAGGCAACAGCATCTAATCTAGTGGATAGATAGATAGACAGATAGATAAGTACTATTAGATAATAATATTAATTAATATTGTATTTAATAGTGTTTCTCAGGGTATACGAAATAAACGCGCATGTATTTATAATACAACGGATGCTTCACTTCGTAAAAAGAAATGGGGTCGTCGTCGTCGTCTGTCGTCTGTCGTCGCTTAATACAAAATTGCGTCACGCGAGTCTTCATTCATTTGTAAGGAAACGAAATGAATCGGATAACAGATCCGTTTTGCATACCGGAATTGAGCGAAAAGACGGAGAAAGACGGAGAAAAATCACCTCAAATTACGATAATCCTTTCAGTGATGGCGAACGCAGAAGGCTCAGATAGGCAATTTTGAATGGATTTAAGAAGACATGAAACGTCGGCAAAGGTCGCAGATAGCAATATTGGATGCCAACCGATTACTCTAAATAATGCCAGCCAGGAGAAACGCACGCCAATCGCTGATACAGGTTTGCATGCTATTACGGCGTCGTCCCCTTCACCCCACCCGTATACCTTAGCTTGATCGTTCGTTCTACCAGTAGTGAGTCCGCGAAGTATAGATAGTCAGACGAAACAATAATAAATATAATTTAACTCGACTTATTTATATTTGTTTTAAACAACTTATTAAAACAAAACATTTCGTTCAAATAATAATAATAATAATAATAATAATAATAATAGCTTCTAGCGTATTTTAAGATGCAGGTAAACAGCACGTTTTTATGCTTTTATATGAGCGCATTTACATATGAATCGTTTGCAGATAAAATTCAAACAATTGCCATCTTAATGGTTTCGTGTTAAACGAAGGAGAATTTTTCACTAGATTTTTATTTTTACGTTCATCAATTCGAAATAAGAGTTTACAATGGCATTAAATTCAATCCACACTTTAATAAAACGCCGAAAATTTTTAGTTAAAAAATTTATCTTTTAAAAGTGTGATAATAATCAGAACGTGCTTGAAATATGCGTTATAATACTAAGCTATTTAATACTAAGTTATTTAAGGGCTGTTTTTATTGTTATTTATTATTTTTATTATTTTATTAATACGTGTTTAAGTACGTATCTTATTTTCTTATTTTTCAGTTAGTCCTAAGTATTTTTGTTTGTTTTTATTTATTATTGTTTAATTTATCTTATTGTTTATTACCTTCAGGAATAGTTTACTATTTTATGGGATTTATATCCTGACAATAAAGCTTATCATTATTATTATTATTATTATCAGTATAACTATTTTAATATGATATAAAAAAATTTAATATTTCGTTTTTATCAAATAAAGTATTTTCACTCATTTATTCATACTAAGGAAAATTTACTTCAATCTTTAGCCACCCTGTACATCCGACCAGAAAATTTACAGTGATCCAAAAAAGGTGCTCCCAGAAATAACGAGTTACATAATTTTTTTTTATGGAACACTTTTTTTTAGATCACCCTGTACTTTATATAATAAACGTTAAAATTTATTTACTAGAAAAGTCCGTATGTATTCTTTATTGTAACAGAGTTTACAAAGATAATTTTGCAATTAATTATCACTATAAAAACTGGGAATTAAAATAACAGTAAATGACTGTTAGTGCAACAGTAATTATTACTGTTTTTCAAAACAACAGGAAATTGAACCAGCGGCCGTAGCTTACTGGGTAACACCGTTTCCCTTAAGAAGAGTGAAGACACTGAGTTCGGGAGTTCGACTGCCGATAGTGTTGGTTAATAATAAGTCAGAAGTCATCGCAATGGGCCGTATTAGTTGTCTGAGTGTTGTGCCAATTTCCAGCCCTTCTGATTCATTAATATATTTAATAGACTGAAGTTTCAAGTACAATTAACATTAGTAATTTGTTGACACTTGTTTCAAATGGCAGTTCCCCTGTATATCAATTCCTATAAAAAATGACTGAAACTTCCATGCTGCTGGGGGGGGGGGGGGTAATATTAAACCAACAGTCTGCATTTTTACTTATTTTAACATTATACAGGGTGTCCCATAAGTCCGGCATCATAGGAAAAATAATAAAAAAAGGCAAAACAAAAGCTTTTATTTACAGAACGTGCTCAATATGTCCACCATTGTTTTCAATACACAAATTCAGACGTGATACCCAGTCAGCAAGCACACGGTGAATGATGTCAGGAGTAATGGTGTTACATGCCCCAATAATGCGCTGCCGCAAATGTTCAACATTCCTAATTTTCTCTGCGTATACCAGCGCTTTCAAGTGACCCCAGAGATAAAAATCTAGTGGCGAGATCCGGGCTTCTAGCTGGCCATTCCACATATCCTCGACGTCCTATCCAATGACCAGGGAATTGTTGGTACAGGTATTCCCTTACTTGGGTGCTGTAATGCGCAGGAGCGCCGTCTTGCTGGAACCATGTTGGGAAATTTCCTTCTTCGTTCAAGACACTGGGAAATGCTTCTTCCTTGATCATACGTAGGTAGGTGCCTACAGTGACATGTTCATTGAAAAAGAGGGGGCCTATGATGCGATCCTTCCAAATGCCACACCATACTATCACCCGAGATACACCTTGTTCCTTTGAAGAGGTATACCAGTGAGGGTTGTTTTGAGACCAGTAGCGGGTGTTCTGTCGATTTACCTCACCATTTCCATAAAAAACAGCCTCGTGTCACTGAACAGAATGGTGGACGGGAAATTGGCATCCCGAGCATATGAATTATGATTATGGTTTGTAGAAAGAGAAAAATATGAATTTCTCCTATGATGCCGGACTTATGGGACACCCTGTATGTTGTTAATTTGAAGAGTAAATTCTATAGTATGAAATTTACAATTACGGTTAATTTGGCAATAAAAATGGTTACTGAAAGAGTAGCTGTAACCTACAAATTTATAGTAGCACTCAAACAATGAAAACATAGTACACTTTTATATCTTACAATGTAACGATTTATAATGTCATCAAACGTCGTTGAATTATACTGATTTATGCCAGTCTTGGTCCAAGAATGAGAGACCCGAAAGTGGGAATCTCAAAGAAGACATTTCTCAAATTAATCTATTCTTACTCCCACTGTAGGATTTCACACATCCTCAGATATTTCATAGAAAATAGCCCTCTGGTTTGCATTTGCGTCATAGCCCTCTTTTTATCTTTTCCTAAATCAGGAAACGTTTCTCCAAATCTGATATTCTCACTTTCGGAGCGAGACTGTAAATGGCACCAAGTGGAACGTAATCATGTACTGAAATACTGCTAGTGTACGCAGTATAAATTTTTAAATTACTTTCTTACACTATTTGCCTAGGGTCCTAATTGGCAAGGATGCCTTAATGAGAATAAATTAGCTTTACATAGCCTAGGGCCCACAACAAGAACTAGAAATGTCGTATTTGATCTTTGTGAGAGAAAATATAGGCTTTGGGATATGTCTCTTTATAAGACTTGTAATTATGATAATAAAAACCCACTCTAATAGACAGAGTTTATTTCCACAACAGTTTCGATGCCTACTAGCATCCTCTTCGGGTGGATACAGAAAAACGAATGGACCAAAAACAAGAGGGAAAACAGTCCAGGGACCATTAAGAAATTCGCACCTAGGTTAGATCCCGTTCTCCCGACACCGGAAGGTCATTTTTATTAAAGGGTCCCGCTTATAAGTACATTCGCACAAATTGAAACTATCTTCTTGTTCTGTACATACAGATTCTATTATTTTGACATAATTACTGCATTTGGTTCATTCGTTTTTCTGTGTCCACCCGAAGAGGATGCCAGTGGGCATCGAAACTGTTGTGGAAATAAACTCTGTCTATTAGAGTGGGTTTTTATCATATTTTGACCCTCACGTAGAAAAGTGAATTTTTTTTGCATTGACTTGGTAATTATAATCAATGATTTGTGAATAATGTGCCAGTATGAAGAAGCTGTAGATTTTTGGTCAGATCTAGGCATTACGTTTTTAGGGATATTTAAAGGTTTCCAGATCTGCAGTGTTAAATTCCAAAAACTATAGACTATGTGTTTAATTTATCTGTTGAAGAACAAATTTGCATGAATGTTGTTGGTCAGGAATCAAGTTTTGAATCTTCAAAACCTGTTAATTGCATTTTTCAACTTACACTTTACTGGTGAAAAATATTATACCGAATAGATACTTTGCCATTATGGGGTATTGTACAGCTTCAAATCCACAGAATTCCTAACTGAAATTGGCAACTCATGTCTTTCTTTTTAAAACATGTAGATAAAAAATCTTCTTCCCTAAAATCAGGGGAGTTTTACCTTGCACCTTACACGAGTTCTTGCGGTGATTTCTCACGGAGGTCAGGACTCGTTGCCTCTCCACTCCAGTTGGTTTGGTGACTGAGAAAATTTGTTGTTTTGACTCTATATCACACAGACAGGTACACCACGCTCATCTGTGATTGTCCTAACCAAGGTGTCTAGCCTTCTTTTGAAGACTTCCATGGCGAAACCATTCGTATTCTTAAGTTTCTCGAGCAGTTGAGTGAATAGTCTTGACCCTCTTACAACAAAGCTATTTTCCTTCAGCGTTGAAGATGCTCCACGTCTAGCTTTTAGCTTTGGAAAGCGACTCATTCTTCCTTTACTATTTTCCAATGTTGTTTGAATGGTTATAGAATTCAACTTGAGATTAGGAACTAGTTTATTATTTCCAATGTGTAAATTATTCACGTGACCTTTCACGGGAATTTGGGATGTTAAGACTGAGCAGTACTCCACCTTCAGTATGATCAGTGTTCTCAGCAGAGGAATCATTATATTCCTGTCCCTTCTTTAAAACATTCTTAGTATCTGTCCAGTTACTTATTATTTTTTTACTCTTTATTTTTATTATTCTTTTTTGCTTTGTTTACTGCTGTTATTTTGTGTCTCAAACTTTGCGTGGTCCATCACTATAACTCCTAAATCTACTGCTTTCGAGTTTCTCGGAATTTCCTGCCCATTCATTTAGGACATAGTGCTCCATGGATTTTAGTTCCTTACTTCTTCTTCACTTT
>JAJOZX010006375.1:170000-200000 GCA_023014485.1 Bathynomus jamesi
AACGCCAAAAAGGAAGACATATCCCATAAATTCGTTAACACAGTATGAAAATAAAAACCCACTCTAATAGACAGAGTTTATTTCCACGACAGTTTCGACGCCCACTGGCATCCTCCTCGGGTGGATACAGAAACACGAATGAACCAAAACAAGAGGGAAAAACAGTCCAGGGACCGACCGTTAAGAAATTCGCACCTAGGTTAGATCCCATTCTCCCGACACCGGAAGGGCATTTTCATTAAGTACATTCGCGCAAATTTAAAACTATCTTCCTGTTCTAAACATACAGATTCTATTATATTTTTCTTACATAATTATTGAATTTATTATTAATTTTATTACATTTAATATTGCATAATTATTTATTACAGAAATTATAAATTTATTATTACATTGGTTATTACATTATTGTTTATTATACAGAACTTATAAACCGAAAAGCGAATGAAAAAAGCCGATTAGGAAACAATCCAGAGAAATTCGCACCTAGGTTAGATACCGTTCTCCCGACACTGGAAGGGCATTTTATTACAGGGTCCGCTTATAAGTACATTCCCACTTAATGAAAATGCCCTTCCGGTGTCGGGAGAATGGGATCTAACCTAGGTGCGAATTTCTTAACGGTCGGTCCCTGGACTGTTTTTCCCTCTTGTTTTGGTTCATTCGTGTTTCTGTATCCACCCGAGGAGGATGCCAGTGGGCGTCGAAACTGTCGTGGAAATAAACTCTGTCTATTAGAGTGGGTTTTTATTTTCATATTTTGACCTTCGCGTAGAAAAAAGTGAAGTTTTTTTGCATTTATTATGGATCCCACGATCAGACGCCATCTATTCGCCTTCTTCTTAGTTACCTTTCCCCAACTTATATCTTCCTATCGTCTATATGAAAAAACACTAGTGGCTGTGAAGACCAAGAAGCTGCAACTCAAGTTCCTGCAAGAGTGTTTAGTGGAGCAAGTGTGCCCGAAGTCCTTGATACCGTTTACCTTCAGGAAGGACCATACACCGTTTCCGAATTTTGCCAGGGAAATTTTGAAGGAACGTATTCCGTGTGTTAAAAGAGAAATTGACCATACGTATTTCAAACTAAGAAATTGTCTACGCGTCCTTAAATCGCGTGTGTCGTGTGAACTACTTGTGGCGCTGTTTGAAACTGCAGATTATAAATGCGACGTGGAGACTAGACGCACTGAACAACGACTTAACAGAAAGCTATCCTATTTATGTGATGAAAGTGCTTGGTCAAAGTGTGCGGTAGAAGGTTCCGTTTTAAATTTATCGACATATGTCTTATCCAAATCCGAAAAGGAAGTTCTTAATTTAGGGCTGTCGTTTGCCCTTAAACCCGATAAAAACATTGTTTTAGATTTTGTGTCTTCCGTAGTTAATTCCAGGGTGGATATTCCGTGTTTAAATGGTTTGATTCTGAGCAAGTTTCTGGAACATTTCAACTCATTGGACTCTATTCCCAAAAGATTCCGGTTAGCTTTAGACAAGCTCAGGAAGAATGAAGCAATATTTGTCACTAAAGCGGACAAAAGTAACACTGTGGTTATTTTGGACAAGTGTGATTATAAACAAAAAATGGAAGCGTTACTTAGTAATGAATTCACCTACGCCAAAGTGAGATCGTCCCCCCGAAAGCGTCTTTCTGCCGAATTCAACAAAACCATCAGGAACTTATTAAAAGATGTCCCGGCGATTGATCCTAAAAGATTTCTACAGATTAACCCCAAACTCCCCCACATTTACGGCCTACCCAAAACCCATAAGATTAATATACCACTCCGTCCCATTATTTCACACAGGGGTTCCTTTAGTTACAGGTTATCTAAATTTCTTGCAGATAAATTATCCCCATTAGTTGGTAAATTTTTAGGCTCGCACATCACTAATTCCTGTGACTTTATTAACAAAGTTATGTCCTTAGATTTAAAACGGGGAAGAATGATCAGTTTTGACGTTGAGTCCTTGTTTACGAACGTTCCCATTGATGATGTACTTAGTTTTTTAGATAGAAAATTGCCAACATGTAACGTAGAACTAGGCATGCCCACATTTGTATTTTTAGAACTGATAAAACTCTGTGTCACCAATAATGCCTTCTCCTTCGGTGAAGAATTTTATTTGCAACGTTTTGGTATGGGAATGGGGTCTCCTTTATCCTCAATACTGAGTACATTATACATGGAATACTATGAGTCGGAATTGTTGCAAACAATATGTCCCAGGAATCTAATTTGGTTTCGTTATGTAGATGATATTTTCTCATTTTGGCCTGACCACTGGAACAACTTTGACACTTTCTTTCAGTCATTAAATAATCTTGTTCCCTCTATTAAATTTAAATATGAATGGGAGAACGACAAACAATTACCTTTTCTAGATGTTTTGGTCATTAACGAAAGCGGAAAGCCCAATTTCACGGTTTATAGAAAACCTACTCATTGTAATTCGTACATTCATTATTTTTCATATCATGATGAAGGGGTTAAAAGCTCAATTATTTCTTCCATGTTTCTAAGAGCACTCAGGATTTGTAGCCCACATTTGCTGGACCAGAAAATTCAAAGATTTGGAACATTTTTAAGGATTTAAAATATCCCGAGTGGTTTATCAGAAAGGCGTATTTTAAAGCCAGAAAATCTTTTTATGCCCCTCGGGAACCTTCAGTTAACCAAAAACAATATGTGAGTTTGCCTTACATTGCCGGCTTAGAAAGAGTAAAACCGTTGACGAAAGATTTTAAGTTTGCTTTGGCGTTCAAATATTCTCTACCGTGAAAAGTAAATTGGTTAGGAATAACGTGGCAAAAGAGGAACAAGCCTGTGTCTACAGCATTCCCTGTAAAAGTTGTGATTTAGTATACGTGGGAGAAACTGGAAGAAGTATTGAAACCCGTATTAAAGAACACAAATATGCCTTCAGAAGTTGTAATACTAATAATGCCATTTTTTATCACGCCAGCCAAAATAATCATGCTATAGATTGGGAATCAAGTAAGGTGCTTTATAAATGTAATAATTATGTCAAAAGAAAAATAATAGAATCTGTGTGTATAGAAAAAGTAGATAATTTTAATTTGTGCGAAGGTACTTATAAGTTAGACCCTTTAATGAGATTCTTGGTCAAAAAATCCCTTACGGAGTCGTGGGAACGTGTTCGAACCTAAGTGTGAATTTCTTAAATGTCTCTGGATTGGAATGTTTCCTTACTCGCCTTTAGTAAATGTAATAATGGAAGTAATAAATGTGGAAATAAATATAAATGCAACAGATGTAATAATAAAGGTAATATTATAAATTTAATAATTAGGGTAAAGGTAATAATAATAAATGTTAAAAAAATGTAAATGTAATAATAAATGCAGTAATTATGTCAAAATATTAGAATCTGTATGTATAGAACAAGAAGATAGTTTTAATTTGTAGGAATGTACTTATAAGCGGACCCTGTAATAAAATGCCCTTCCAGTGTCGGGAGAACGGTATCTAACCTAGGTGCGAATTTCTCTGGATTGTTTCCTAATCGGCTTTTTTCATTCGCTTTTCGGTTTATAAGTTCTGTATAATAAACAATAATGTAATAACCAATGTAATAATAAATTTATAATTTCTGTAATAAATAATTATGCAATATTAAATGTAATAAAATTAATAATAAATTCAATAATTATGTAAGAAAAATATAATAGAATCTGTATGTTTAGAACAGGAAGATAGTTTTAAATTTGCGCGAATGTACTTAATGAAAATGCCCTTCCGGTGTCGGGAGAATGGGATCTAACCTAGGTGCGAATTTCTTAACGGTCGGTCCCTGGACTGTTTTTCCCTCTTGTTTTGGTTCATTCGTGTTTCTGTATCCACCCGAGGAGGATGCCAGTGGGCGTCGAAACTGTCGTGGAAATAAACTCTGTCTATTAGAGTGGGTTTTTATTTTCATATTTTGACCTTCACGTAGAAAAAAGTGAAGTTTTTTTGCATTCGTTAACACAGGATGGGATTTCGTTCAGTGACCCTCAAATACATGGATAATTTATTAAACAATTTCTTTTTTGTGAAAATAGGAAGCAATTCGACGGCAGCCATTTCAGAATCAGGCAGTTCAGATGATATAGCAACTCCACTCACAAGACTTATGAATGAGTCAATAGTACAAAGTGTATTCCCTGACTACCTGAAGATAGCCAGGATTTGTCCAGTATTCAAATCAGGCAGTTCTGATTCTCCATCCAATTACTGGCCACTCTCCGTCTTACCAACTTTGAGTCAAGTATTTGAAAGAATCGTATACAATAGACTAATCAAATTCTCAGCCAAATACGACATCCTAGCAAAACCACAATTTGGATTTAGAGAAGGCCACACCACAGAAGACGCCATCAACATGCTATTAGAAAATATCTATAAAAACCTAAACTACAAAAGACACACAATCTTAGTTTTCCTTGACCTGTCGAAAGCCTTTGATACGCTCTCACATGATATCTTACTAGATAAATTAGACACATATGGCATAAGGAAAAATATGCCAAATTGGCTTAAGTCATATCTCTCTAATCGTCCCCAGTATGTTAAAGTAAATGACATTTCATCAGAATATGCTACATTGGAAAGTAGGGTTCCATAAGGATCTATCCTTGGACCCTTACTCTTCTTAATGCATATAGATTATTTTTATTGATCAACAACATTAGACTGTATTCAGTATGCAGATGATACAACATTCAATTCACACACCACGATATCAACTACCTAATGAACGAAGTGAACAGGCAATTAAATCATATCTATAAATGGATGTGTGCAAATAAGCTTTTACTAAATTTGACAAAATCATCATATATGATTGTAACTAAAAAAACTGCAATCGTGCACATACCATTAGTAATTGAAAACACTCTTCTTGCAAAAGTAAATGAAATCAAAGTTCTTGGCATCAAGTTAGATGAAAAATTAAATTTCAAAATCCACAAATAACATATCAAATTAAAAATATCTATATTTCTCTCCATAATATTTAAACTCAAAAACAATTTCCCAAAATGTTCTCCTCACACTGTATTACTCATTTATTCATCCACGTATACAATATGGAATCACAGCAGAAGTGCTTACGAACTCTCTCAAACAATGATAACAGACGATCTCATACTTCTCCAATGTCAGAAATTTAAATATTCTAAAACTAAATGACTTGTATAAACTTACTATCGGTATCAGTATGTACAAAGTTGCTAATAATAGAAACTATACTTCGTCCATTCACAGGGCGATTACCACCCATCAGACCAATCATAATTATAATACAAGGCTTCCCAATGATTTCATACATAAACCAAATTATTCTATGCAAATTGCAGAAAGTGCTCTCTCCTACAAAGGAGCAGATATCTGGAACGCTATACCTATAAATATCAGACAAGCACCATCGTTAATTTCGTTTCGCAACTCACTAAAGAAACACTTTATTAACTCCTATTAATGTATGTTTGTATATATGCATATACATAATGCAACTGGTAAATATTACTAAACAATGAAAATCCCCTATTATATATACAAAATTCACAATCTTAAATTGGGTGCAATCACAAGCTATATAAATTATATGTTAAAAGTTTCTATTATATTACGCCATAGTTATAATATGCCACATTTATCTGTATTTTTGTAACTTTAAGATTGTATTTCTAATTTGTAATATTAGAAATTAATTATTATCGGTATTTCAACATGTTCCGTTTACCGTATTGTTTACCATTTTTCTTTTCTATTATTTCTATTATTATTTCTATTATCATATCGTATTGTTTACCTCTTCCTTTTCCATTATTTCAAAGATTATTTCAATTTTCATTTGTAATGACAGAGTTAACTAAATGCCACTTTATTTTAGTTTCCACAAATTCTATTTACATTTCTTAGTTTCCTTCGTAAAAATAGAATGAATCTCAAGATTTTTGCCTGAAAAGCGTCATGCTTCCCAACAGCATATTCAGATAAGAATACTGTAATTAAACTACTTGTCACAAAAAAATACAAAATTAAACGTTAATGCCAACATTATGTAAACCTATATGGATGTAATGTATCTCTTATGTAATGTGTTCTTTCTGAATAAAGATTATCATCATTATTATTATTATCATTATTATTATTATTATTATTATTATATTATTATTATGAAGACAGTTAATGCAAATGAACATATAATTTCCACACTTAAAGGATGAGGCTGAAACATCGCGACTCTTGGCAAATTGTTCACAACTTCCTGGCGTGGTGACAGAAGACTCGGAAGTGTTAGTTCGGTCAACCTGCTCTCTCCATTTGAGTTTCTGATAAAGGCTTTAATTCTCTTTAGTGACCTCTCCGCGACTGCGATGGACCCAGACAACGTCGACAATATGCGGAGAAGATTTTTCACGTTCGGGAAGAACGAGCCATTGCCAGCAACGAACGCATCGATCACGGTAAACGGTGTCTCTTCCTGCTATACACTAGACTACTTCATTTTCCAGAGTGAGAACTCGGAGGGCAGCGCGTTTGCGTCAGGAAGTATTTCGTGGTAGAACTCAATGCATTTTTGGAGATCATCTGGAGTACCCTTGGTACACACCGTGGGAGAATTTCTTGAAGTAGAGAGACCAACTCAGTGTGCAACTCACTCTTCGAATTTTGAGGGAAAGTAATTAAGAAAAAACAAGAAGAGTGAGAGGTGGTAGTACTCCACAATGTCAGAGGCTAGAACACTGTCACGTGATGCTTGTCTCCATACGGTTCTAGGCATAGCAATTTCCTTACCAACGGCAGACACCATTTCCTCCGAAAGCTAAAATATTGCCTGAAACTCTGCCTCTGTATTTCTACACATCTCATTGAAGACCCTCAGAACGCATTGCACGAAAAACAACTCTCAGCCAAGTCGCAACCATGCAGTGCTTTGCAGAGTGGCAGTGTATGAGAAAAAGGTTTCTCTCTTACGTTGAGAACGAGGACAAAGGACCCCTTCGTGCCAACGCTGAGAAGTTGGCGAGGGGTCTTGGCCGTCTCATTATTTGACGAATTATCTAACTCCTCTAAGGCATGCACAGCAGGAACATGCATATCCTCGAGCCGCTGAACCGACTCTTGCCTTTATGTCGTAGCACCGCTTCCCGTCGAAGCGATTAGCGAAGTTAAGCGACATTAGGTTTGGAGAATAGTTGGATGGGGACCGTCCTCTACGTCCAGATTATGTAGCGACCCGAGCTTCGGATCTCACGTAAAGCTGTAAGTCCTCTCTTTCAAAGCTGGGCACTTGCGGTTTTTTTTGCGGTACTGCGGTACTGCGGTACTGCGGTACTACCGCACTACCAAACCGGTACCGCATAACGCAGTGCCGCAAAGGATCGCCGAAAGTACGCCTGTACTTTCAGCGATCCTTTGCGGTACTGCGTTATGCGGTACCGGTTGGTAGTGCGGTACCGCAGTACCGCAGTACCGCAGTACCGCAAAAAAAAAACGCAAGTGCCCAGCTTTGCTCTCTTTCATGTGATATTACATGTTGCGAAGTAGACTAAACAACCCCATCACCCTAGACAACAAGCTCGCTGCGCAGTGAGGACAAGAGATCTTTTTTAATCATGTTTTTTTTTAAGATTAACTTTAGATGTTTTTATTTTGGTTTTATATGTTAATAATTATTTTGTCGAAAGTATTCGACATCCTCCCCTGGAATACAGAAAGAAAAAACAGAAAGAACTGTTATCGTTATAGGGGTAAACTTGGCAATGTTATTGTCCTGGAGTTGTGGGTAGTAATTATATACTAATATAATAATAACATTAAATATAAAAGGCGGGGGACATTGCGGGAGGGTCTGAACCCCTTAACCTCACCTTCGCTTAAATACGGCGGTTAATACAGGAAACAAAACCTCCATAACTCATAATATAGTTCAATTTTCATCCAAAAAGAAGAATACACAAATCAAACGAAGATATTCCTTGTTTGTATTTAAGAAATCAGTGGTGTACAACGAAATACTACGGTCCCTTTTTATACCTTCTGAAGTGGGTACCATGAAATGCAGTACTTTACCCATTCTTCAGCAATTAGAGTGGCCCTCATAAGTATTCGTACAGAAAAATATTTCAGTTATATTCGCCCTTATCTTTTGTACCATGCATCGGATAGTTATAAAAAGTTTAACGTTTGTTTGGAAAAATTTAACAAACAAAAAAGTTAGTTTAACTCCAACATATAATGTAAAACCTCAAAGAACTTGAGGGAAATAAAAAGAATTTAAAATGGAAAAGTTTTTGTACATTTACTTACAAAATTAATTAATACTTTGTGTGTCCACCTTTTGCCTGAATGACTTCATTGATTCATTTTGGATATTTTTCTACAAGGTTTCGACATCTCTCGGTAGAAATTTTAATTTTAGCCCAGTCTTCCAAAAAAATTGTTACAATTCATTCAGACTCGAAGGATTTCTCTTGCGGACACCTTTTTTCAAATCAAACCATAAATTCTCGATTAAATTGAGATCTGGGCTTTGACTGGGTCACTCGAGAAGCTTGAAATTCTTTTGGTGAAGCCATTTCATGGTGTTCTTACTTTTATGTTTTGGACCATTGTCTTGTTGCAGTGTCCAATTGCGACCCATTCGCAACTCCAGAACTGAAGGCAATACGTTTTATTCTAAAATTTTCTGATATTTCTTCTCATTCAAAATTCCATTGATGACAGCGAGCTTTAATGGACCAGAAGCACTGAAGCATCCCCAAAGAAGCAAATACCACCACCATGTTTAACCGTAGGAAGGATGTTTTTTCCTCGAATGCAATATTTGATTTTGATTGATACGTTATGTCCACAAGTTGGAGTATAGCTATAGGTAAAGATAAGTTATAGGTAAAGATATGGAATATTTATCTACACTCTAAATAGAAGTAGACGTTTCGTTAGACGTTTTATTGTCCCAATTTTGTGAATTTGGAAATGTCTAATGAGTCCAGGGGTCACCAACCTTTTTTTTGTTCACCGCCCACTTTTACGATTTTTTGAAAATTAAAAAAGCTTATCGCCCACCTTATATCAAAAAGAATAAATCAACATAATCGATAAAATAAATAATGAAATAAATGTTTAATTAACTTTAATGTGAGCCCACTAGTGGGCGCTACCGCCCAGGTTGGTGACCCCTGGGTCCCTCTAATCCATTAAACGTTTCACATTAGTTAAACATTTCAGTAAGTCATTTGAAATGTCTAAATTGTCCCAATTTCTTAAACAATTGGGAAGACTAAGCTGAAATCCCTAATGAAGTGTTTAATGAATTATCTAACAATGAAATGTCTAATGCATATAAATTTAAGGAGTTTAAGTTTAAGTTAAGTTTAAGTTTATAAAAAAAGAGGGATCACCTGAAGATCAGGGCCTCCAGCCTTCGTTAGTTAGCCTTATAAGGCTAACTAACGAAAACATCGCGACTTAACCTAACCAATCGTTAGGTCAACTGTACGCCCTTGAGGATTGGTTAGGTTAAGTCGTAATATTTTCGTTAGTTAGCCTTATATGGCTAACTAAAGAAAGCTGAGGGCCCTGAGCTTCAGGTGATCCAATACTTCTATAATTTTGAACAAAAGAAAAAAAATCATGCGACGATCGGACCTTTGAAGAAGGAAATCAATGCATTAACCGATGCTCTAAAAAAAGCATCTGGGATCTTTTTTAACTATTTCCCCCCAGCATACTCTTTTCAACAATCACCACCCCAATGTTGATCTTTTCAACTATATCCCCCCAAAGTTTAAACTCTGCAAATTAACCAAAATAAGATAAGAAAACAATAACAACAAATTTCGGAAAGTTAGGTTAATTGAATGCCCGGTTAGGTCAACTGAACGCCCAGTTAGGTTCATTGAATGCCCGGTTAGGTCAACTGTACGCCCTTGACAATTGGTTAGGTTTAGTCGTGATATTTTCGTTAAAACTAACGCAAATATCACGATTAAACTAACCAGTCGTCAAGGGCGTACAGTTGACCTAACCGGACATTCAAATTTTACTCTATGTTAATAATGGTTCTCTAGAAACCAGAAATATGATAGAATATAATAGAATTTTCAAGATATGTATCTTACGTGTATATACATATCTTAAAAATTCTATTATGTAAATAAGATGAGTAAAACCTGTTAAATTATCTCCCCCCTAATATTGACCTTTTAAACTATGTCCCCCCTCTCTGAAGCTGGGGGGGAAATAGTTTAAAAGATCCAGTATCTGAAATACTAAGAGCTTAGTAAAAATCAACTTTCAGTAATCTCAACAGTAATAAAATAATATACGTTAAAAATGTTTTTTATGAAGAGAAATTATAAGAAGAGAATAAAATAGACTTTGATTTTTACAATAGACGGTATAGCATGAGCAAATACAATATATAGTTCTAGTATATAAAGGAGGGATAGGCCCGAGACAAAAAATATAGACCAGCGTCACTGATATCTCATCTCACCAAAATATTTGAAAGATTAATTAGAGATAAAGTGTGACTTTTTGGAGATACTTGAAAGATTAAATGATATATAATCAACATGGATTCCGATCAGGAAGATCGTATCTATCACAACTAATAGAACGCTATAACACCATCACTGATGCACTATAAAACGATGATAATTATAATGTGATATACAGAGACTTTACAAAGGCATTCTACAAATGCGATCGTGGTATTATAGCTTCATAGAGAGCCGTATTTCCGTAACTTCGTAGAAAATCCTTACGTCAGCCACAGCCGCATGTTTAAGTACAAATTTTCATCCGAATTTTATCCAGATTAAAGGAATTTCATTAGTCTGATGCCATATGTCGATTTTTAATATATAATTTAATGATTATTTTGAAGGGAATTACGTGTAGTGCATTGAATGTTTGAAAGTTAATTTGAAAATTTAATAATGAGTTTTTTTAATGGAACAAGATTTGGCTGTTGTTAAGAGAAAAATTGCCAAATCCCAGAGATGAATCTGAAGGCTGGACGTTTCTGGAAGGAGTGTGCCCTTATGTCCCACATTCGTCTTTAAAAATGTAGTTTTAACCGAATTAAAAAGAAAATTCCTATCAGAAGTCCCCTTTTTGCGTTTGCTAGAGTGCAAAAATGTAAATTTGTTCTCCCTCTCCCTCTTATTTTACCATTTTTCAAAATTAATAAGTTTAAATAAAGCTGTAAAAAGTGGAATTGTCTTTTCATTACATTTTGCTTTCGTCAAAATGTCAGCCAGCTCCGTGTCTTTCTAGTCCCCGTTCACGCTATATATATATAGAGTGTGTGTGTGTGTGTGTGTGTGTGTTTATATATATAAGAGAGTGTACAAGGGCGGATCTAGGAATTTCCGTAAGTGGGGGGGTGGGGTCCAAAGAAAAATGGGTGCCCCCTAAAATAAAAAGGGCACAGTACTAAAAATTGTTTCTTAAAAGAGACCACCAATGAGCGAGTGTAAAATGAATTGTATTGTTTTATTAGATGAGTCTCATTCAAATGTGATACAAAATAAAGATCTAATTTGGGTACAACAATTATCACAGAAAATTTTTCAAACAATTACAATTGTCTTGTCATTTAAAAGAACTATCCAGTCCTGTAGCCAGGACTTCCCAAGGGGGGAGGGGTTCGAAATTGTAGAAAGGCGAACCTTTTGGTGCAACGACCTAGTCACTGCGGAGGGGGTTTAGAGTAGTTTAGAGAAGTTTGTGAATTTTCAAAAGAAAATGCAAAAAAAATGCAGGTGTTTATTTACTAAATATCATAAGTTATAACTATGATTACAAAAGTGAACCTTTCCTATCGTTCGACCCCCCTCCCCACTCTGGCTACGGGCCTGCTATCAGAATAAGATGAAGATAAAAATAGTGATATGGCTACACCAGTACTAAGGGTACCTATGAAAACCATTACAACTACAAATTTGGAAGTGCAATGTATATGGATAAAGACTCAAAATAGAATTTCAATAAAATAAAATAACCATGATCCATTTACAAAAACAAAATTTGTTTTCAGAGGTAGATACATCATTCAAATAGGGCACTTGCACTTGAAAAAAGGGCACTTGCAA
The DNA here is from genome assembly GCA_023014485.1 of Bathynomus jamesi. Classification (NCBI taxonomy): domain Eukaryota; kingdom Metazoa; phylum Arthropoda; class Malacostraca; order Isopoda; family Cirolanidae; genus Bathynomus; species Bathynomus jamesi. The sequence continues at coordinate 182,115 of JAJOZX010006375.1, forward strand.
GAAATTGAGGTGGGGTCCAGACGTCACCGACCCCCCCCCCCCCCCGTAGATCTGCCCTTGGTGTAAATACATTGTTAGCGGCAATAAGCGAAATCAGGCATTAAGATAATGTCTAGGCAATAAGCTGGAAGCTAAGAATGCATCTAGCATTAGTTAAAATGGTCACTTTCTCTGTTTACGTTATGTTAGGTTATGTTAGGCTAGGTTAGGTTATATTTATTATTATTATTATTATAATATTACAGTAAACGCAGTAAACCAGTCAAATAAAAGTACAAAGAATGTCATTAAATAAAAGTTAAGTAACAAATAAAACCATTAATTACAGTGATGAGCTTCCTCATCTGTCACATTGCAACTGTTTACGTTTACTTGAAATTTAAATTAACGCGTTATCGATATCTGGGTCGTTTCAAATAGGCGCATCCAGACTTAACCCTACAAAAACTCCCAGCGTTAAAGGGTTAAACGTAAATTAACTCATCATATCCTAACTTAGTTTTTTATTTTTTTTATTTTTTATCATTTTCAATACATGTACTATGTATCATATTATTGCTAAGAGGAAAATTTATACATAATGCCCTAAAGGAGGGGTTCATAAAAGTACAATTAAGAGTATATCGAACAGTCTTTTGTTTGTTACCGTACATACAAGCTAAGGGGATCTACAGATCTACAGAAGCTAAGGCTAACAAAGACCCTAAGATCCACTCTAAGGCTAGCCCGAGAGAAAGGAAAGAGTAGGGGGTTAAGAGAAGAGAGGAGAATAAGGGGTTAAGTAAGGAGCAACACCTATCATTCGTGGGTTAACATTCATTCAGAAAAAGAGGGAAAAAGTCTCACCATCATCATCCGCCGGCCACTGCCGACAAGTCAGAAAAATAGTCGGAGAATATAGGAGAGGGGTGAAAGATGAAAAGAAGTAAAATAAGAACGCTTACAAACCATGCAAACACAGTCTTAACTCACTGTCATACCATGCAAACTACAAACATGCAAGAAAAGAGTTAGAGACATGCAAAGTAAGGAGGATAAGAAAAAAAAAAAAGTAGGTAAAGTTAAACAAAAAGTGGGTTAGTTTACGCTATGAGCTACATCTACATTCGTGTTAGTCTTTTTTTTGATGGTGGTTGGGGAGTTGTGGTTGAAAAAAATTTCGGCTTTTTTTTTTTTTTGTATTGGTTTTAAACTACGCAAATAATGCTCACATAATGTATAAAATTATCTAACATGATAAATATTTTTTATTTATCCCACGGTGTGTATTATTAATGTGCGTTGATCCAGAGGGGGATTAAGACACCTCGGGGCCCCGGGGCAATGAAGAATTTGGGGGCCTTTTTCTATAGCTTTTTATTAACGATACATGTACATGTACAGTATATAGTACATTTACACGAATTATATGTACGGTGCTCAGGCTAATTGAGAAACAAACTTAAAAGAACCTTAACACAGTGTATTTTGCCTTTTGCCAAAACCAAACAGTATTAAACAAACTTTACTTTAGAGTCTATGAAACATAAAATAAAACAGGGAATTTGTCAGTTTGTGTACTCTGTCATATTTAATCAAAGAAGTTTGCGAAATCTCGAATTATATCATCGAAACTCAGTTGATTGGGGGGCCCCCTCAACCATGGGAGCCTGAGGCTTCAGCCTCAATAGCCTCAGTGATAATCCGCCACTGCATTGATCAGATAAGAAGAAAAAAAAAATTCTTCTTGTCCTCAAATGACGACAGTGGGATGTAATGGATTTAAGCTTAGTTCAGATTTAGTCATGTTCAAATTTACCCCATGAAGCCCTACTGAACTTCCCGAAATTTTTTTTTATATATTAGAATATCTTTATTTAACTCTAACGTAACTACCATATATTCAATTATGCACATTATTATTATTATATATATAAAGAAATAAAGAAATTTTCTCTCCACTTACTGGTCTCAAACTGTCATTGCTCAGATCTTTCACGCAACGTACAGTCTTCTTCTCGTCACGCCACCAAAAATTAGTAATGCGTTTTAACAAACTTGTATTCATAGTTTTGCTTTACATTACAATTTTACTAAACACCTTTATTTTAGGTGATAAGTATTATATTTGCATTTAAAAGCGTTATATGCTGAAGAAAATTAAAAAATACGCTATTTAGAAACTAAAACAACTAATAACTAACATTAATTCTCGATGGACGAGTTGTTTGTAGGTTCACGTTATGAAAGTGTTTGTATGAAATCTTGAAATTTCGTAGCAATCTGACGTAGAGGGTTAAATCTAATTTTGTAAACGATTAACAATAATACAACTATATGTATTTAATTTCCTTTATGCATTTAATGCAGACACGATATCACAAGCCACAATAGGCATACAAACGGCTCATTATGTCAAACAACTATTTATTAGGCTCTGTATACCGATAAAATAATCTTTATTTTGTTTGGACAGACAAATACAGGAAGTCAGAAATCGGAAATTTCATAAATTTTACATTTTACATTTTAAATTTTACATTTTACTCGTCTTAAGATGGTTGTTTTAAAATAAGTTAATATAGAATATAAATCTTTATTTCGTATAAAAAAGATTTACTAAAACTTATGGTATTTAAGACTGATAGAAATAGCTCAGAGACTTTAAATAAGGACCGGTCATACTTTTCGTTTCAATACTCATACATTCATTGCGCATGTGCAAATTCTTTTCGCGCATTTCTAGTACATTTATAGTACTTGCTGAAAAAATATCCATCATAGCAGAAGTGAAGAAAACTTTAGACGCAAAATTATGTCAACATAAAATGGATGGGGGCGTAATGTTACGTCACTAAAAATTTGTAGAAAGTTTTCAGTCAGTTATTAGAAATTGCTTAATCAGTAAATGAAATTAAATACTAATTGCATAAAAACTATCGTAATTTCGACTCTCTGTGCACATAAATTGAAATATATGGGAATCGCAGGAAAAGTAGAAAAATGGATATATAACATCCTTAGACAGCGGCAGCATGTCGTTACAGTCTATGGAATATCAGAATCGGAGGTACGTAGCTCAGTAACACAAGGAATAATATTAGCTCTAATACTATTCATAATGATGTTAACCGATATAGATAATGAAGTTAGCAATGGTAGTACAGTAACATCCTTTGAAGATGACAAAAATTAGTAGGAAAATAAGAAATCCAGATGATATAGAATCCCTACAAACGATCACGAACGGAATATATGGAATATATGGATGGTCAGAAGACAACAATATGAAATTTAACATCGAAAATTTTCAACTCTAAAGATATGGAAAAAATGAGAAACTAAAATCCATGTAAATGTTATGTTCCAAATGGACAGGAAATTCGGAGGAACGGTAAAGCAAATGATTTAGGAGTTATAATGAATGACGATGCGAAATTTGAGACAAAATAACAGGAATGAGCAAAACGTCCCCATATAAAAAAGAAGACATTAGTCAATTAGAAAGGATTCAGAGAAACTTCACAGCGAAGATCAATAGATACAAAGACCTAATTTACTGGGAAAGATTACGTAAATCAAATATATACTCGCTGGAAAGAAGAGGAAACAAGTATACCATTGTTTACATATGGAAAATAAGAGAGAAACTAGTTCATAACCTCAAACTGAACTCTATAACCATCTATAACCACCGCAGTAAACGGAAAACGTAAAAGTTGTAATGTCGCCAAACTAAAGGCTAGACAAGGAACATCCTCAACTATAAAGGCAAATAGTCTTGTTATCAGAGGACCAAGCCTATTCATGGGCGTAGCCAGACATTCAAAAACTATACTCAAAAGGTCGTGAAAATCGAAAATACATGAAACGTCACATCAAAATTGTATTTATTTATAAATAAATAAATAAATAAATAAATGATAAAGTAAATAAATAAATAAATACACAAATGAATAAAACAGAATACTAAACTTAATTTGAAATTTTAACAATAATTGAAAAAATGTTATCCGGTAACCGGTCGCGAATTTTTTTTTAATCTATACGCACGTGCGTATAATGCGTATGCCTAGTTACGCCACTGCATTTAACAAGTTTCTCAAAGAACTTCGGAGCGCAAATAGTGTCGATGTGGAAGTCTTCAAGAGAAGACTATTCACCTGGCTCAGAACAATCCCAGATGAGCCGGGTGTACGTAGCTATGTGAAGTGGAGAGTTCAAGGAAGCAACTCTCTCCTTCACTGAGTCAGCTCTAGAGGTGGGAGCCACGAGCCTGACGTCCATGAAGTGAGGAATCATCACACGGACTACCTGTAAGGTTGTAAGATTATATATATATATTATATATATATATATATATATATATATATATATACTGTGTATATATGATGCAAACCCACAATGAAAAAGGAAAAGAGATTCCAAAGCCTTTTGTGTATTCTACAGTACACCTTGTCATATATATATATTTAGTGATGTATCAGATGTCAGATTTTAGACATCCGCGGATGCGGATGGAGATGCGGATGTTCATGCATAAATTTGTTAGCTTGATAATATGATAGTTTAAATTCATACTTAATTTATTAATTGACTTTCGATTTTTGGTTAGTTATAGATATTAGATATTCAATAATATTAGATATTATTATTTTGTTATAATTTTTTTACATACACTTTTTTTGGACGAGTTTTCGCCACACAACTGTGTGTTACCAAGATGCGGGACGGGGACCCAATTCGTCTCGCAACCCACCAACTACTTTCCCCAACCCCCACCCTTTGGAAAGTAGTGTGCTTATGACATTGTTATGTATTGTAGCATAAACAATTAATTATACAAATACACAACAGACATTGCCAGTTACATTAAAGATCAAATGAAGGCTGCACAATTTTCAGTATTTGAACTGAATGAGGGGCAAATTGTGCTTCAAAATAGCAATTTAGTAAATAGTACACATCCACAACATCCGCATCCCACAGGTGCGGATGCGGATGTTGATTTTTATGCGGATGCGAATGTGACATACATCACTAATATATATTATTATATATATATATATATATATATATATATATATATATGTGTGTGTGTGTGTGTGTGTGTGTGTGTGTGTGTGTGTTCGTTATATATAGAACATAAACATGCTATCCTAAGACAGTCATTGTAAAAGATCCAGTATCTGAAATACTAAAAGTTTAGTAAAAATCAACTTTCAGTAATCTCAACAGTAATAAAATAATATACGATAGAAATGTTTTTTGTGAAGAGAAATTATAAGAAGAGAATAAAATAGACTTTGATTTTTACAATAGACGGTATAACAGAAGCAAATACAGTATATAGTTCTAATATATAAAGGAGGGATAGGCCCGAGACAAAAAATATAGACCAGCGTCACTGATATCTCATCTCACCAAAATATTTGAAAGATTAATTAGAGATAAAGATTGACTTTTTGGAGACACTAGAAAGATTAAATGATAATCAACATAGATTCCGATCAGGAAGATCGTATCTATCACAACTAATAGAACGCTATAACACCATCACTGATGCACTATAAAACGATGATAATTATAATGTGATGATATACGGGCTCCAATAAACCTTAGCCCCCCTGCCCATGGCCTAAACCATTAGAGGTACAATAAAACTAAACATACCTTACAAAAGAGAATTTAATCCTGCATTTAATGAGAAACAATTAAAAACTTGGTGTTCCCGCCATTGGCTTCCAAGACAGCCTGAATTCGCTTTGGGTAGCTTGCCAAAAGTGACGTGAATAGATCTTGATCGTTACGCAAATTTGCTAAAACAGTTTCAATGTGTTGCGTCATTGTATCCTTCGAAAATCGATTTGCCGCAGGTTCTTGAAACAAGAGACATTCAACCTTGTCCTTTATAACTGATCCAATGTGTTCACAGACGTTCAGGTCAGGAGAATTTCCTGGCCATTCTTCATTTCCAAAGAAATCGATCTCATGGTTCCGCAACAACTGTTGAGTGGCTAATGCCTTAAAGCAGGGGGCCTTATCGTGCAGAAGTGTGACCTGATCGACATCCATAACATGTTTGGGTTTCTTAGAAAAGGAATGACATGCTGGGATAGAATAATATCACGAAAATACTGTCCATCCCAACTCTGACCATTTGGCTTCAGCACCCACATGAGCTTCTTTGCAATGAACAAAACAAACACACCAACACAGTCTAGACCAGGGGTGGGTAACCCTTGGCACGCGTGCCAAACGTGGCACGCCAACGACTTTTTTTCCGGCACGCGATTCCCAGGGCTCACCTTAAAAAAAATTAAAATAAATAAATATCCAAATTCTTCGCTGAGTTTTATATTTTAACTTAATGTTTTCTGCTAAAAAATGGTAAAGATTAACTTTTGCATCAAAGATTTGACGATTTTGGCACGCTCACTTAAAAAGGTTGCCCACCCCTTGTCTAGACTTTTTAATAATTCGTGATAATGTTCATTGTCAACGATTTCATCTGGTGTTGTGGCCCACACTCGATCATTTTGGTAGTTAGGCCGACGTGTTACGTAAACAAAAAATTCATCGGAGACAGCTAAATGCATGAAATCATCCACATCCCAATCTTCAAGATAATGGGCAAACCACATTCTGCAAGGCTTTAAACCTTGCCTATGACGGTACAGTCGAATGATCTCACCACTAACGATCTTTCCTCTCAACACTTCGATCTCTCTAGAAAGTTTAGCACAGCTGTTTTTCCGCTTAAGCGTACCGCTTTCAATGATGTTCTTTGTTTCCTGAGAGAGTGGCAAATTTGGGCGCCCAGATTTGGTTGTATCCGTTTCACATTCATCCAAAGTTTTATTCCAATTTCTTTTGACGAAGTCCTCACTTCTTCGCAACTTTTTGGCAACCCATGAACGTGTTATAAAGGTGGCTCCAGCATCACGAGCTTCCCGAAATGTTATTGCTCGTACGCGATCTATCACACGTTGCCTCTCCGAATCACCAATTAATTGAGAAGCCATTATATTATCACTTTATCAGCTAGAGTAATTTTAATACCTGCAATAAATAAAGAATTTTATATATTTTTATAATCACTAAAAACTATTTCGATATAAGTAAACATGTAAGCTGCAAATGGGGGTGCTAAGGTTTTTTGGAACCCCTTACACAGAATTTGCAAAGGCATTCTACAACTGCGATCGTGGAATTATAGCTTCATAGAGAGCCGTATTTCTGTAACTTCGTAGAAAATCCTTACGTCAGCCACAGCCGCATTTTTTAAGTACAAATTTTCATCCGAATTTTATCCAGATTAAAGGAATTTCATTAGTCTGATGTCATATGTCGATTTTTAATATATAATTTAATGATTATTTTGAAGGGAATTACGTGTAATGCATTGAATGTTTGAATGTTAATATGAAATTTAATAATGAGTTTTTTTAATGGAACAAGATTTGGCTGTTGTTAAGAGAAAAATTGCCAAATCCCAGAGATGAATCTGAAGGCTGGACGTTTCTGGGAGGAGTGTGCCCTTGTATGTCCTACATTCGTCTTTAAAAATGTAGTTTTAACCGAATTAAAAAGAAAATTCCTATCAAAAGTCCCCTTTTTGCGTTTGCTAGAGTACAAAAATGTAAATTTGTTCTCCCTCTCCCTCTCATTTTACCATTTTTCAAAATTAATAAGTTTAAATAAAGCTGCAAAAAGTGGAATTGTCTTTTCATTACGTTTTGCTTTCGTCAAAATGTCAGCCAGCTCCGTGTCTTTCTAGTCCCCGTTCAAGCTATATGTGTGTGTGTGTGTGTGTGTGTATAAGAGTGTGTACAAGGGCGGATCTAGGAATTTCCGTAAGTGGGGGGGTGGGGGTCCAAAGAAAAATGGGTACCCCCTAAAATAAAAAAGGCACAGTACTAAGAATTGTTTCTTAAAAGAGACCACCAATGAGCGAGTGTAAAATCAATTGTATTGTTTTATTAGATCAGTCTCATTCAAATGTGATACAAAATAAAGATCTAATTTGGGTACAACAATTATCACAGAAATTTTTTCAAACAATTACAGTTGTCTTGCCATTTAAAAGAACTATCCAGTCCTGTAGCCAGGACTTCCCAAGGGGGGTGGGGGTCGAAAGTGTAGAAATTGAAATATATGGGAATCGCAGGAAAAGTAGAAAAATGGATATATAACATCCTTAGACAGCGGCAGCATGTCGTTACAGTCTATGGAATATCAGAATCGGAGGTACGTAGCTCAGTAACACAAGGAATAATATTAGCTCTAATACTATTCATAATGATGTTAACCGATATAGATAATGAAGTTAGCAATGGTAGTACAGTAACATCCTTTGAAGATGACAAAAATTAGTAGGAAAATAAGAAATCCAGATGATATAGAATCCCTACAAACGGTCACGAACGGAATATATGGAATATATGGATGGTCAGAAGACAACAATATGAAATTTGACATCGAAAATTTTCAGCTCTAAAGATATGGGAAAAATGAGAAACAAAAATCCATGTAAATATTATATTCCAAATGGACAGGAAATTCAGAGGAACAGTAAAGCAAATGATTTAGGAGTTATAATGAATGACGATGCGAAATTTGAGACATAAAATAACAGCAATAAGCAAAACAAAAAGAATAACTGGACAGATACTGAGAACCTTTTTAAAAAGGGACACACACACACACACACACACATATATATATATTATATATAATATATATATATATATATATATATAATATATAATCATACCGAAACTGGAGTATTGTTCAGTCTTAACGTCCCCATATAAAAAAGAAGACATTAGTCAATTAGAAAGGATTCAGAGAAACTTCACAGCGAAGATCAATAGATACAAAGACCTAATTTACTGGGAAAGATTACGTAAATCAAATATATACTCGCTGGAAAGAAGAGGAAACAAGTATACCATTGTTTACATATGGAAAATAAGAGAGAAACTAGTTCATAACCTCAAACTGAACTCTATAACCATCTATAACCACCGCAGTAAACGGAAAACGTAAAAGTTGTAATGTCGCCAAACTAAAGGCTAGACAAGGAACATCCTCAACTATAAAGGCAAATAGTCTTGTTATCAGAGGACCAAGCCTATTCATGGCGTAGCCAGACATTCAAAACTATACTCAAAAGGTCGTGAAAATCGAAAATACATGAAACGTCACATCAAAATTGTATTTATTTATAAATAAATAATAAATAAATAAATGATAAAGTAAATAAATAAATAAATACACAAATGAATAAAACATAGAATACTAAACTTAATTTGAAATTTTAACAATAATTTAAAAAATGTTATCCGGTAACCGGTCGCGAATTTTTTTTTAATCTATACGCACGTGCGTATAATGCGTATTCCTAGTTACGCCACTGCATTTAACAAGTTTCTCAAAGAACTTCGGAGCGCAAATAGTGTCGATGTGGAAGTCTTCAAGAGAAGACTATTCACCTGGCTCAGAACAATCCCAGATGAGCCGGGTGTACGTAGCTATGTGAAGTGGAGAGTTCAAGGAAGCAACTCTCTCCTTCACTGAGTCAGCTCTAGAGGTGGGAGCCACGAGCCTGACGTCCGTGAAGTGAGGAATCATCACACGGACTACCTGTAAGGTTGTAAGGTTATATATATATATATATATATATACTGTGTATATATGATGCAAACCCACAATGAAAAAGGAAAAGAGATTCCAAAGCCTTTTGTGTATTCTACAGTACACCTTGTCATATATATATATTTAGTGATGTATCAGATGTCAGATTTTAGACATCCGCGGATGCGGATGGAGATGCGGATGTTCATGCATAAATTTGTCAGCTTGATAATATGATAGTTTAAATTCATACTTAATTTATTAATTGACTTTCGATTTTTGGTTAGTTATAAATATTAGATATTCAATAATATTAGATATTAGATCAGAGCTTTCCAAACTGTGTGTCGCGACACATTAGTGTGTCGCCAATACCTCCCAGGTGTGTCGCCAAATTTAGTTAATTATTTTCAATTTTTTTGTATTTTGAAAATTTTTATTTTTGTATCAACAAAATCGGCTACAAGATAAACCATCTACTGAAAAATGAATTATCTGATATTTGATATTTGCTAAAAAAAATTAATTAATGTGTCTTGAAAATTTTTATGCTTAAATAGTGTGTCGCCAACGTGAAAAGTTTGGAAGGCTCTGTATTAGATAATATTATTTTGTTATTATAATTTTTTTACATCCACTTTTTTTGGACGAGTTTTCGCCACACAACTGTGTGTTACCAAGATGCGGGACGGAGACCCAATTCGTCTCGCAACCCACCAACTACTTTCCCCAACCCCCACCCTTTGGAAAGTAGTGTGCTTATGACATTGTTATGTATTGTAGCATAAACAATTAATTATACAAATACACAACAGACATTGCCAGTTACATTAAAGATCAAATGAAGGCTGCACAAGTTTCAGTATTTGAACTGAATGAGGGGCAAATTGTGCTTCAAAAATAGCAATTTAGTAAATAGTACACATCCGCAACATCCGCATCCCACAGGTGCGGGTGCGGATGTTGATTTTTATGCGGATGCGAATGTGACATACATCACTAATATATATATATATATATATATATGTGTGTGTGTGTGTGTGTGTGTGTGTGTGTGTGTGTGTGTGTGTTCGTTATATATAGAACATAAACATGCTATCCTAAGACAGTCATTGTAAGATTCCTTTCCTAAATATTTCAGTTAAAATACACTAACAATAGGTAAGAAAGTGCATATAATCAAATTAAGTCTTTCTTTAATCCCTGGAAATGTACTTTTTTGCAGTTTCATTTTACTTCATAGTACCTCTCTTATCAAAAAGAGAACGTTTTATTTACTTGCGGGGTACTTTCCACCTAATATTAGTGTACTCCGGAAATAATTTATTACTTTTTTTTTGTATGGAATCTACACGTAGGCCTACCTACTTTCAATTTTAAAGTAGACATAGGCAGCAGGCTCTTTTCAGACTGAGTGAAAGCTATATAAATCGATTAATTTCGGTAATTGGTCAAAATTTTTACATAATTTTATCCGACATTAAAAATGAGTTTTAATTTACCATAAACTTTCTGTGACCTCAATTTAGCTGTTTTCCATCCGCCACAGTGATTAAGTTAATCGGTAAATGGTGGATTAACCGATTACATTCGGTATTGAAATATATAATCGGTGTATAATAAAATGATTGATGAAGTGTGGTAGTCCAAAAACTTACTAAAACAGTCATTTGAAATATTTGCAGGAAGATGGTGAAAAACATAGCGTACTGCTTTTATAATATTTAATAAAATATAAAATGTTTGTATTCAGATATCGCGGCCGGTCTTTACACATAGAAAACAAAGACTTCTCACAACCTTCTATATATAGAAATATTATCTTCTATTGTCTCAAATCACTCAAAAAAGAAGTTTTGAAGATAATATCTTCTCTCTAAAGAAGTTATGTATCATTAAAAGAAGTTTTGAAGATAATTTCTTCTCTCTAAAGAAGTTATGTATCATTAAAAGAAGTTTTGAAGATAATTTCTTCTCTCTAAAGAAGTTATGTATCATTAAAAGAAGTTATTTTTTCATCTGACAAGAAACTTTGATACCCAAAAAGAAGGAAAAACTCCCTCTAGAATGAACCCTCAAAAAGAAGTTATAAGTTCTTAATTCAGAACGCTTTATTTTGAGTGTAGAGTGATCACCCTAATATACTTTATATATTGGGTTACGTCGTGGCCATGTCGTAACATCACTTCCTGTTGGATCTGTTCAGTAGTTGAATGAGTGACCCTCATCCCGTGCGTTCAGATGACGTAGCAACCTTTATATGGTTCGGATGTCACGTAAAGCTGTAGGTCCTCTTCGTCACATGACCTTTGCCGTTACGCAGGAGGTTAAACAACGTCAAACATTTAGTATTCCCCCTCTTAAAGGGCTCCGACTCCCCCTAATCTTAAATTTCTTCATCAAAGGTGAATTAACGTATGAAATTTGTCTTGAAAGCTGAATACACGTTACAGAATCTCTTAAAAGTGTTTCCACCGACTTGGGAAGCTCCCCCTATATTGGGGTCCCATTTGGAACATCGACTGCATGGCATATGAATTTGGAATATATAAATATTTTCATTAATGTAAACAAAGGATTTAGAAATGGTTGTTCGTGAGCTCTCTCTCTTCCCCTTCCGTCTACAGTTGGATAAATTCTCACGAGGAGGCACGTGTTGGCACGTGTGGAGTGCCAATTAGGGAGTCTCAGAGCCATGAAACGTGTTCCAGTTATTATACAATTCAAATATTGGTACAAGTATTAGATCACTATTTGCTTGGAATCACACGCACACGCACACACACACACACCACAATATATATATATATATATATATATATATATATAATATATATATATATATAATATAATATATATATATATATATATATATATTTAGTAATTGGCATGACAAGAAAATAAAGACGTCAATTATTGTGAAGATTTTTCTTCACGAAAGACGTCAATTTATAATGAATGTTCAAACATTTTTGCAATTGAAGGTGATTTTAATTTGATGTAAGATCATTTGTATGTTCAATGTGATTGGTTGGTTAACTACACGATTTAGGTTACGTAGGCTAACAGCTTAGAAGATCATATGAGAGAGGGAACTTACAGCTTAAAATATAGAATCCAAACCACGGGCCACTACATCATCTGGACGCAAAAGACAGTCAGCTTATTCAACAACTATCCAGATCCAACATCGCTTAATTTCTTTATCTACAAGGAAGTGATGTTGAGATGTTGAGAAATAGCCCACTTTTCAGTCACTGAATGCTGTGTTTTTAGATAACTTTATGTGCGAGTATCTAGTGAATAGTTCCAATAGGTCCATTACTATAATGACACGTGATTTTAATATATAAATTTGCCTTCTATTTTTCCGAGTTTTTATATTAAGTATTTATAATGAATCCCTCTCAAAATTCAATGTTGCTGTCAATATGTTCAAAGTTATTAATAAAAATCAACATACATCACCCATTCAAAGAGCAATCACCCACCCATCAAATATACCATAGTTATAACACTAGACTGTCCAGTAATTTTATACACAAACCTAACTATACAATAGAAACTGCGGGAAATACACTCTCTTTCAAAGGAGCAGACGTATGGAATGCAATTCCCATGCATACCAGACAGGCTTCATCACTAAATGTATTTCGCAAATCACTAAAAAAGTACTTCATTAACTCCTACTGATGTATAAGTTCACTACAGCCAATTTTACCATAGTAATGAATTTCCCATTTTGTAATCAACTTTAAAATATACTAATTTCATTAAGCACCTTTAATTTCGTAATCTATTATTTTTTATAATATTTTACTAAGCACCATTTATTTTCTACTAAATATACAATAAATCATTTAATTTAAAATTACGTTACATTTTGTAAACTTTATATTGTATTTATTATTGCTATTATTTTTAATTTTTACTATCACTATTACTATCACTTACCACTTTCACTATTTTTATGTAATAAATAAACTAAATGTCATTAATTTTGCCTAAAAAGCTTCCATGCTTTCAAGGGCATATTCAGACGAGAGTACTGTGAATTATATTAACGTCATAACAAATATCTAAAAATTGTGAAACTCCGTCACTTGTATTCTTTTCTGAATAAACTTTTTTGAATTTTGAATTTTGAAAATTATGTAATTCATATAAACTCAGGCAAAATATTACCTTTTCATCAGTGTTACAAAGGAATCAAGATTTTTTTCATATATAAGAGGTGATCCTTTAATAACTATACTAGCCTTACTACGAAATGATACTAGCATGAAGACAAATTATTGTTTAAAAGTAGTTAGTCATGTTGACGTCTTTGTGCCATCAAAATATTGTCATGATATCGTGAAAATTTCAATAATAACGTTAGTATAGAGTCAGACACTGACATGACTTCAATATGACTGCTCAAATGACAGGACAAGCTTTAGACAGTAATATAACGCCGTGACACCATCATAGAGTTAATAAGGAAGCAGGCTTGCCTTTTACCCGGGTCCATTAGAAAAATATGAAGAGTATAGAGCGAGTTGGTTAACTGCATATACTGTAGAATGTTTTCAGAGGTTAACAAAAGAAAATTTATTAGGGCTGTAAAAAAAACTTAATTTGAATGTGTTAAACCTACGAACGACCAAGATCATATATGTTTAAGTTCATCCATGACACCTTATTTGATATTTTTAATGGATGCTTTCCTTTAAGGAAGAAAACAGTTTCTCCTAAAAGTATTGCAAAACCTTGGATTACTCCAAGTATGATCAATTCAATAAAAGATAGAGGTAAATTATTCAAACTGCAAGTACAAGTTAAAATTCCTAAACCACAGCTAATAATCATTATACAGTACAAACAAGTTAACTAAATCAAAATTTCAAATTATAGCTATTGTATAACAATCAATTTTCTAAGAATGAAAACTATGTAAACAATTCGGATCAAGTAAAGATAAGCACCCCCAACCTTTTTTAGTTACCTTTATAAGGCTAACTAACGAAAATATCACGACCTAACCTAACCAATCGTCAAGGGCGTACAGTTGACCTAACGATTGGTTAGGTTAAGTCGTGATATTTTCGTTAGTTAGCCTTATAAAGCTAACTAAAAAAGGTTGGGGTGCTTATCTTTACTTGATCCAACAATTCTAAACAGTATTATCAAAAACCAAATTAAGAAAAACTTCGATAGAAAACTAATATTACTGTTGATATTTCTCTAGAAAACGTTTTAAATAATCGCTTTACATCTTCTCAATCGACAGACTGTTTCTAAGGTCTTGTTATGAATGTTTGTACGAATATGAAACGTTAACATTTCGTAGCAGTCACCCACAGACCATGAATACAATATACATTTAATTTTCTTGATGTAATTAATTATTTAATGCAAGCAAAATAACACACACAATAAGTAATGGTCATTTACTACACTTTCAAACTTGTACGCTGAGTGTACTTTAGAACCGAGAGTAAAAGTAGGATTAAACGTACTCTGAACATAAAGTATTTAAAGAGTACATTCGTAGACCGAAGATACACTGAGAATAAACTGAAAGATTTTCTTTAGCCCCTGAAAGTGTACTTTTGTATTTTCACTTAGTTTCAGAGGCCACCGTTCCTCAAGAAGATAACGGTTTCATCTAATCTCTGTCTCCTTTTGAAGTAGTTTACATTTTGCAGCGTACGCTTGCTCCTTTTTTATTCTCGGTTCTAAAGTACACACATTGGGCAGCAGTTTTTAGAGCGTATACCTGCCACCCAGCTCGCTAAATTCATTTTCTTTTGTTCTTGCTACTTCTGAAACTGAGGTTCACAGTATTATTGGTAAATTATAAAATTAAAAATAATAATAACGTTCATAGTATTCCTCTACCTATACTGAAGCTTGCTCAAGATAAAATATTTCTAACGTTGGCTAAAGTATTTCCAAAGGTATATTTCCATTAATGCTAAAAATTGGTTGTGTAACACTCGTGTTTAAAGGGGTTGATCCTGCACTAATTACAGACCAGTGTGTTCAGTAGGTGTATTCACCAAAATGTTTTAGAAAATTGTAAAAAGTAAAATGCATCAGTATTTAGAATCATACAATTCATTATCGCCATATAACATCAACATGGTTTCTATAAGAAAAAATCAACAGAAACTGCTATTTTATATATTATGGGACAAACGCCAGTGTCGCTGAAGAGCCCAAATAAATAATGATTTCCATCTTTATGGATCTGAGTAAGGCTTTTGGTGTGATAAACGATAATATTCTACTTAACAAACTATATTATTATGAATTTAGAAGAGTTATCAGTGAATGGTTGAAAATTTATGTCCAATAGGTATCAATTTCTATCAGCAAAATATCTGTTCTACTAAAATGACTGTAAAACATAGTGTGCCGCAGGGTTCAGTCTTGGGTCCACTGTTATTTTGTTATATATAAATGACCTTCCCCGCTTTTCTGATATATTTAACTTTATAATGTTTGCAGATGATACAACTCAAACCAAAGTTGAGGAATGATTGGCTACCAATAAACTCTTTCTAAAACCAGTAAAACAAATTTCATATTTTTAGTAACAAACGCAATATATATCTTGATGAACTGAATGTTGGAGAAATCGTTGTAAAAGAATGTACTGTAATAAAGTTTATTGGTGTAATGCTAAATAAGAACGTGCGGTGGAAGGACTATGTACATTATATCTCTAAAAAGATCCAGGAGTGTTGATACAATATTAAAACTTAGATATATAAACCTTAAACAGGTCTTATTAACTTATATTACACTCTTGTTCTCCCATATTTGATGTACTGCAACTGTGCACGGAGAAATTTTGTTAACCCTTTAAAGCTTCAATATTAAAAAACGGGCAATAATCTGAAATTAATTATATGACCATTCAAGTACATTCTTTAAAATTATTAAAAATCAAAGACATAATCAAAGCGGCACATTTTATTTCCATTTACAAATGTATGAACAAATTTATTAACTTAAGGTGGATTAAACAAATATTTTGTAACTCACCAGGAAATTCCGTCATACCAGACTAGGAACAGAACGAGATATGATATTTCTCAATTTCGACTGTCTTCATCCCAAAATTCATCTATTTTCGTTGGTATGAAACTATGGAATGGTTTAAGCATTGACATGAAAAATATTACATGTACTGAGCAAGAAGTGAGACGTTTAGTAAACTTTTTATTGACATTTTATGAACATTTATGACGTTTACTAAACGTACCATTTCTTGCTGTATGGGTAAATTTTTTTTTATGTAGGAAGGAAGCGGCCAAGGGCGAACGTCCGCAAAAGTGATCCCTCCACAGAAGAAGGAAAGAGCCTAAAACAAGGTCTCCAAGATTCAATGATGCCATTTTTTTTTTTTTTAAGAAGTTTGAAAAGATTGTTTAGTGTGTAAGATGCATGTATATGTAGTGAGGAATAGAGGGAGTAGTGTGCGTTTGAGAGCATGCTGGACAGCTTACAGGGTAGATAAGACACGGAAAAAGATCAGCTAAGGATAACCGTGACAGGAGAAACGGGAGTTCCAGCACTCCCTGTCTCCTGCCTAACGTCTCCCAAGGAATACTTCCCTGGTCCCTTCCCTAAAACAAATATTAATTCTCAATCAATGGAGTATTTATAGGATTGTTATGAATGTTTGTATGAAACATTAACATTTCGTAGCAGTCATGAATACAATCATGAATACAATATACATTTAATTTCCTTGATGTAATTAATTAATGCATGCAAAATAACACACAGTATGAATTTTCATTCTGTATTAAATAAAATATTGGAGTTTATGGTATTTAGAAAAAATAATTTAGTCTTAAAATAAATTGTTGCAGCGCAGATTGAGTTAGTGAGTGAGTGAGAGTCAGCGAGAGTCAGCGAGAGTCAGATCGAGGGTCAGTCAGTTAGACAGTCAAGCAGAGGAAGAAGTTAGTCGAGAGCAGTCCATCAGAAGATCTTATTTTCCCTCCCTTGTCATCTTTCTTTTAATATTTCCACTCGAGCCCGTGGGAAATGGGGCCTACTTGTAAGATGAACTTAGTCCAGTAAATTCATTCAATTAAATTCCAGAGTAATCCTTGAGAAATAACAATGGAGTTCTACCTAGGCGTATTCAAGTCCTTGGCTTTATTCCCGTTTCCTTAAACCTATTTGATTTCCGATCATGGTCCATTTCCCTTTATTAATGTGTAATGTAAATGTAGTTTAATTACTTTTTTGTGAAAAAACATAAGA
>JAJOZX010006375.1:205000-210000 GCA_023014485.1 Bathynomus jamesi
CTAAGACGAAGTTTACTTTCGTGACTAGAAAACTTACGCTACTGTATATGGTTAACGTGGATCTCGAGCAAAGACATACAAATGAATGCAACAGACAGTCATCTATTCAACTTCCCGCTGGAGATCGTTTGCATCAAAGAATGACACCAAAGACTGTTGGAATTTCTGTCCAACACCTAAATAATTATAATTGAATCGGGTTCTATTCCAAAATTCATTTTATTAGAAAATTATAGGACCGTACTTCACATTTTTCCTAAACATGGAAGTTATTTAACGAGACTGAAGGAGAATGTTGTATCATACAAAAATTAAAACGAATTTAAAACGAATTTAAAACGAATTAAAACGAATGGAAAGAAATGCACATACTAAAAGTGGTGAAATAATAACACAATATAAAATCTTCTACATTTAGAACTTATAACTTCTTTTTGAGGGTTCATTCTACGACTTCTTTAATTCTACATACACTAAAAAAAATAACTATAAAACCTAACCTGTATACACTCAAAATAAAACCTTCTACATTTAGAAGTTATAACTTCTTTTTGAGGGTCCATTCTAGGGGAGGTTTTTCCTTCTTTTGGGTATGAAAGCTTCTTGTCAGCTGATATAAATACTTCTTTCAATGATACGGAACTTCTTTAAATAGAAGAAATGGTCTGCAAAACTTCTTTTTTGAGTGATTTGAGGCAATAGAAGATAACAGTTCTTTGTATAGAAGGTCGCGGGAAGTCTAAGTATGTTTTCTGTGGACCATATCGTTATATTCATGTATTAAGAACTTACGTATAAGAAAACAGAGCTGAGATTAAACTGACCAATAATAATTACAACAAAGTGACTAGCGTAAAAATAAGAAATTTTATCATTAAAAAGAATCCTTCGCATTTGTTAAGTCATCCCATTGAAAAACTAAATTCTCCACATTTATGGAGATAAACTTAGGAATTATAATGTCAGTTTTTACTTTTTACACAAAACATTTTTTCGTTAAAAAAAATTTACTAAATGATTTTGTAACGTGGAAATGATAATTTCGCAGTTAAATTTACTTTTTTCTACTATGCATTTTACATAGCTATTTTCCTCCACATTTCGAAGACCCAACCATGGATTTGTGAAAATTACGGTTTATCTGTCAACAAGAACCAAATGTGCTGCAAAGTGATAAAAGTCCTCTTAAGTTCAGGGGGAACATTAATCTTGAAAAGCTAAAATGACGCATAAAAAGTTGCAGCTCGAACGAGAAACATTTTGAATCAGTAGTTTGGTGTCAACGC
The DNA here is from genome assembly GCA_023014485.1 of Bathynomus jamesi. Taxonomy (NCBI): domain Eukaryota; kingdom Metazoa; phylum Arthropoda; class Malacostraca; order Isopoda; family Cirolanidae; genus Bathynomus; species Bathynomus jamesi. The sequence goes on from JAJOZX010006375.1 coordinate 206,287, forward strand.
TATATAAGAACCACACTCCGATCACTCAAAACAGTAAATGAAGACGTCTTTGATTCATTCTGAAAATAAGATAATGAATTAAGACCAGTTGAGAAAATAATAACGATAATAATAATGACTTTGGTGTTTAACTACTATAGATTTTTATATAAAATTCAAGCCAGGAGTTGCTACATCATCGGGTGGAGCGGTCGGTTTTCCATTCAAGTATGGACCTCATCCAACGTTACTTAATTTCCCTACTATCAAGAAATCTAACTAAAAGAGAAATACTGCCTATACCAATCAATATGAATGTTAAAGTTGAGAGAATTTATGGTATCTTTTCCTTTAACAACTAAAACCGGGTGCTCAAACCCTGGCACATATGCCAAACCTGGCACATTATGACTCTGACGATGGCACATGGACACTCATCAAGGCAAATAAAAAATATAATTATAATGGTTATAATGCTGTACCAGTGTACCATAGTACCAGCCTCAATTCAGAATGCCCTCGCGTAAGCAAGAAATTTGAGAATTTGCGGAGTGGTAATTGACAACTCTTCCAAGACTGCCTGGAACACTTGCGCAATAAGATCTAAAATTCAGTTAATGAATAATCATTCATGTGTTAAGTGCGTCATATTTGACAAATTGGCTGGAGGGAAGCAAATACACAAGGCTTTGTAATGCAGGTACCGTAAAGAAAACGTAAAATATAGTTATAAAATACCCAGGACATTTATTGCTTTACTAATAATGCAATTTATTCGTACAATATTAAAAAAGTATAGGTCTATTAATTTAGGCCTATTTGACATATTCATAGTGGCACATTACGTTTTGCATTTTGGAAAAATGGCATAAAATAACATATGATTGCCATACATTTGAGCACCACTGAACTAAAAGAAGGATGAATAGCTGCTCTCGCCGGGAATCAAACCCGAGATAATGAATTCGTAGTCATTAATGTTAACCACAACACCACCGGGGAGAAAATCGGTAAATATTAAGTTCCACAGAGACTAGTTTTTTGACAAAGTTGAAATTAATTACAAAGATACTGATTGGCCGAAAGTGGTCACGTGGGAAATAACTAACCAATCCGAAACCATTACCTAACTCACTGTAATCTGGTCTCCGTGAAACTTAATATTGGCCTGAATATATATATATATATATATAATATATATTATACAAATTTCATGTTTAATTGTGAAATTCATCCCATATATATATATATATATATATATATATATATATATATATATATATATATATATATATATATATATATATATATAATATATGTTACACACAGACCGTGCATGGAACAAGGAACTCTTCTGGGAAAATTAAATCCACTATAGTCCGAATAAGTAATGGTAAATGACAAACATTATAATTTTTTCCTCTTCATGATGTTAGCCCGACGTGGGCAACGGGTCACTCGCAAAGAGGCCCCAAAATATAGCTTCCCTCACCAGCTTTCTGCCAAGCAGAGAGGATCCAGCTTTGGTACAGGATCTTGGATCTAGGATCTTCCCAGAAGAGTTCTTTGCTCCATGCACGGTCTGTGTGTAACATAAAAGATCTCAGGGGACCATTCTGAGTTCTATCCTATGTGTGTGTATATATATATATATATATATGGATGAATTTCACAATTAAACACGTGAAATGAATGAACGATGCATTTTTTCTTTTTCTTTTTCCTTGTGGGTTTGCATCATATATATATATATATATATATATATATATATAGCCGACTTCAGTGTAGATTATGTTGTCAGATATCAGCAAAAGTCGTACATACAATATACACCAAGGTGATGCATGCATCACGATGGCGATTGAAATAGTAATCCAGAACAGAGATGTAAAGTAATGACAATATATGTTGTTTACTTGTTTACTTTGGTTCGTGCAGAATCCCAGATTGACATATTACATATACCATCGTGATATATTCAAGAATTCGATTATATCGAAAGAGAAAGTTGTTATTTGTTGTATATCAACAACCTAATCTCGATTATATATGTAAACATGCGTTCGTGCAATCTCTCTCTCTCTCTCTCTCTCTCTCTCTCTCTCTCTCTCTCTCTCTCTCTCTGTGAATGTGTATCGCTCTCTCATATTTTTTCTTTTTGGTGTCGGGGTTGACTAATTTAATAAAGATCCCTCGCTGCGGGTGTCATTTTGCGGACGCAGCCGCAAGCCAAAATTGGCCCGGACACTTTAAGTGTCAATCTGATGAATTTCCGCTATTTAGGAGGAGACACCAAATTGTAAATAAGTGACTAGAGTCTTTCGTTCCAGGCCTGAAATAAGCAGATTACCAAAGCATGATTCCTTTCCAAAATCTAATCACAAATCTCACAAATCCCAATCGGGCCTTTAAAAGCGCTTACGAAAAGAAAAATAAGCGATGTATAACGAAAACAAAAGAGATCTACAACGAAACTTTCTTCCCTCAAATGGATTCGAACCCTCCAAAAGACAAAACTCTTTCTTAAACGAGCGAGCATGCAGGCGAGTCTAACAATCGAACAACAAACAAGAAAAAAAATTGTACCAAACTTTTCGATTTCATATAATTTCAAACAATTCTTTATATTGGGTCCTCGAAAACAGGATGGACTACGAGGATCACATCTCAAACGGAAGGAGAAGATCACTCGCAAAGAGTATATTTCGGTGAAGGCTTTGTTTGTTTCTTTCACCCCTTAATTCAGGGGGATTGGGGTAGTGTAATAGCCAGGAGGATCCCTCCTCAGCACTCCTTCCATTCCTTAGAGCTCCCATCTCATCGCTTTCCCGACCGCCCCCAACCACCCCAAAAAAAACAAAATCACTCGAGTTTAGGACATTAAAAGCGATTCTTCTAGAGAGAGACTCTCAGCTTCTCGCATTCATAGTGACACGTTTCGAGCAATAAAGAATCGTAAAAATTAGAGAATAAATTTGAAAAGAATTTTATTTTAAAGTCAATGAAAAAAAAAAAAAAAATCAACGTGACACCTTCATTGGAGGTATTCGAGAGCTGCAGGTCATCGTCGATAGAGAATCTCTCTCTCTCTCTCTCTCCTCTCTCTCCTCGTTTAAATCACTTAAAAAACGTTACGAGAATAGGATTCCTCCGCTTTCGATTAGAGTAACAAGTAATAAAAGAACGAGAGATAACTCTAATTCCAACGGAACATCACGGTTCATTGTTTAACTCTCAAGTGGTCTAACTTTTCGAGAAAAGTGACACTGTAGTTTTGTATTCTAAACGGAATAATGATTAAAATTTGATTACTGCGCGCGCGTGCACACACACACACACACACACACACACACATATATATATTATATATATACAGGGTGGCCCAAAATAAGGTAGCCTCATTGAGTTTTGTTAAAAGAAGTAATGTAGCTATTTTATCTTGGGCCACCCTGTATATATATATATATATATTAGTAATCTAGGAAGAATTAAAAATGAAGTATGGCATTGGAAGACCGCCTCTTTCAGTAAAAAGATTATCGCCATAACTGGCATCATTCCTATTGGTGAATTCCCCTGATTATGATATATGAACATCTTTCATCGACCAATCAGAGTACGGCTGTATATTAATATGCTGACGTCATAGTTGCAAAGCACTTTCTCATACGCGAATAAAAAAATCCTTTTAAATTGACTTTGTGCGGCGTAAATTCTTTAATTCTTTTACGTTAT
>JAJOZX010006375.1:215000-237500 GCA_023014485.1 Bathynomus jamesi
TAACTAAAAGTATAAAGTAGAAATTACTTCTCTGGATTAATTATATTATAATTAATGCAGAAAAGTAATTTCTACTTTATACTTTTAGTTACTTTTCAGACATCAGTAATTTTTATTTGTAATCGATTGCTTTTTGCCCACTACTGCTCAGTTGTTATGGTTCCGCCAGCGAGATCTTTGGCGTTTTATTTTCCACGATCCTGTAATTGAAAAGAAATTAGAATACATCTTATTTAGGGAATCCATAGTTCTGTTTTTATATTATTTAACTAACTATTATTTAACTATAACTATTTATATTATTTAACTAAGAATATTAAATAATTTGGATCAAGTAAAGATAAGCACCCCAACCTTTTTTAGTTAGCTTTATAAGGCTAACTAACGAAAATATCACGACCTAACCTAACCAATCGTTAAGGGCTTACAGTTGACCTAACGATTGGTTAGGTTAAGTCATGATATTTTCGTTAGTTAGCCTTATAAAGCTAACTAAAAAAGGTTGGGGGTGCTTATCTTTACTTGATCCAATAATTTTTGTATTTATTTCAGGTACTATTTGAAGACTAGACTATTTAAAATGTTCAACTGGCTGAACTTAAAGAGTGACATCGCATGACCTGTTTTCTCACACCCCATTGGTTGAACAAAAACGTCACGTGTTCCAGTCGGATCATGTTGAGATCTGTTCAGATTTTTTACGTGCTGAAAATTACATATTCTGTCTGGATTTTGCCCGTGGCCTACTTGGAATTTAGCTTATTCCTTTCACATCCTAACTTATGTTTAAATATTATATTTTGCAAACCATTTTTATACTTTTTAATTCGAACAGATACGTTTTAAGTCTTTTCCTAAGTAGGACAACACGAAATAAAAACAGAACAGCGGGATTGACACAATTTCGCATATTTGGAAATCCGAAATCTGAACAGGACAAAATGTGGAAAAAAATATTTTAAATGAAGCAATTCACTATCATGTGTGTGTGGAGAGAGAGAGAGAGAGAGAGAGAGAGAGAGAGAGAGAGAGAGAGAACTTAATGCGATTACAGTTTTTAATTTACTACAGTGAAATCCTATTTACAGTTTTTACTGTATTTCAAATAAATAAATAGTTAATTTGATTCTCTCGCAAAAGCGATCGAAACTTGACTGAACAATGACTTGGGGTCATAAAAAATTCAAAGAATGAATTTGTTTCGGCGACCACAAAAGAGGAATCGCTATATATTATATAGAAACAGGGTGTTCCCAAAAAATTTCTCTGTTTTTAGTTACTCGTTATTTTATAATGGGTGTATATTTTATTATTGGGGGTTTCTTCTTCAGAAAGGTAATGGATTGGAGTTTTTATTCTGCATAGGCCTATGCCTATACATTTCTAATCTTTTATTAGTTAATAACTAATAAATATTGTATATTAAAAGTGTTCTTTCGCCATTTCATGACTGAAGCAATAACTTTTTATAATTTCGTAGAAATTCGGAAAACACGAGACCACTACCGATAGACTATAGCCTAGTAAAGCCACAGAAGACCCCAGATTACCCCAGATTCACAGTAGTTTCAGCAGGATGAAGCACCTCCACACACTGCTTGTGAAACTCGCAACTTTTTGAGGAAGCATTTTTCCGGCTGACTAATCTCCCTTCATGAGCAAGTGGAATGGCCCCATACTCACCTGACCTAACCTCCTGATTTTTTTTTGTGGGGTTTGGGACCGCTCAAAAAAAAAATGTAACGCTATTTTTGCTAAAACTTGACACCCCAGATCCCCCAGGAACGTCGTTCTGTAACGCTAGACCAAACACCCCCTAAGATGTTATGTGACAATTCTCCCACCCCACCCCCCACACGTTACGGACCATTACAGGGGGCTGGGGGTGTTAGGTTTTAGCAAAAATAGCGTTATGTAATTTTTGAACGGCGCCTTACATATGAGACAGAATCTATTCTACCAAGACTAAAACACTTGAAGACCCGAAGACCAAAGTCTGAGGTAATGATAACATCCCAGCTGAGCTATTTCCAAAAATGATATAAAACATTTGTGTAAGGTTGAATATTGGGTTAGACAAAAATGGCGCTTGTGCTGACCATGTTGTTTAATTCAGGTTAATAAACTCTAATTTTTTACGTATCTATCGAGTTTGTCTTCGTGTCTAGATCCTATTTTTTTTTTTTTAACTTAGAACATTTATTTAGAAATAAGGACATTTTTGAGGACACTGGGAATATAGGGTGAGTCAAAAGTCCTGCCTCAAAAATAACTATATAATAAATACTTTCGAGGAAGAACTTTTGACTCACCCTGTGTGTGTGTGTGTGTGTGTGTGTGTATATATATATATATATATATATATGGGTGTGATCCCAATTGTAATTCGGGATTAAAATTTATCTTGTACACAATATGACCATTGTCCCGTAACTTCACCTTTCGTCTGATGCGATATACTTTGAACTTCAGCAGTCACGTTTGTCATGCAAGTAGAATTAAATGTGTAGAATTTGAAAGGATTTTTTTCCCCAAAATAAATTAATTGGTTAGCGGGTAATAATTAAGAAATAAAGGTACTCTTCAATTAACTTCATTATAAGGATAGGCCTATCTCGCCATTATACGGGCGACCCTACAATGAAATTCATCAGATCAGAACAATATTAATTGCTTCTAACTTTCAACAGTTCCTGTTCCTTTTTATTCAAGAACATCCGCGATAGTGAAGAACGTCTGTAAAATGGGCATCAAGGACTGTCCATTCGTTTTTTGGGGTATTATATATATATATATATATATATATATACACGTATATATACCCTTTTCAGCTGTGTTGTCAGCCGGACTCAACACCGTTCCTTGGAAATGCAAGTCATTGTCCATTCTCTTCAAGTGCATTTAGTGGATACATATACCCCAAAAGCACTTGCGCACACACACACACACACACACACACACACACACACACACACTATAAGAATGTTTAACTTATATAAAACGTCTTGGCTAATTTTGTTATCAGCAAAATAACATTACCCCATTACCCATTACCCCACATTACCCCATATGTAATTTGTCATGTAGTCTTTTGTTGTAACCAATGTTTTTTGGGGGTAAACAATGAAAACATTATAGGTTATATAGTCTTAGTCAAAAGAGTTGTATCACAAAGGTTTTTGGAATGGGAGAGTTATTAACAGAATTTACCTACAACGCCATTGATGTATTTTGGATACTGATAATAAATTCAATAACACTTGTCAATATTTGTGAACTTTCTCAGAAAGATTAGGTGTAATTATTATTTGCTATACAGACAACTTGCGAATCGCCACACTCCGAATCGTCGCACATCCGCTTTTTCACATTAACCCCATATATATAAATAACCTCCGAATCATCGGACATCACTTCCGCATCATCGTATCATTGCACTCGTATTTCCCGCCTTTTTGAGATTTTGGATGTTCATCGCACGTCTGGAGTACGATAACGGCTTGGCGTCTCGTGCGATGCCTGACTCGTCATCTTCCGCCTTTCTCTGGGCCCCATATGTTAGTTCCACTGTACAGTATTTTATATTATAATGGACCTCCGCATCATCGCCCTTTTCACTTCGTCGTAGATTTCAACCGCTCCATCAGTGTGATATAACATTAACATTAGATATAGCGTTATGATGTCATTTAAAACCCTCTGACAGTTCTTTGGGGTAGAATGGTAGATTTTAAGGTCATACAACGTTTTATAAGTATGAACATTCTGGTCCTTTGCACATACGTATATACAATCAGGTGTTTCATTTAATATCTTTGTATGTGTACAGTAGAGCAGATCAATTATGCATGTATGCATAAAATATTTTTATATAGTATTATCCCTGCATGGACAAAATAGGACCCATTAGACATTTTCTGGACGGGGAATTTCATAGACACTCTCGTAAACTAACCTAACCGAACTTAACCTAACCTAACCGAACCTAACTAACATAACCTAACCAACCGAACCTAACTAACCTAACCGAACCGAACGTAGCTTAATCTAACTAAGCTTAACCCAACCTGAAATGTAGTTAGTCCACAAAATTGTTCTCTCAATGAATGCATACACTGTATACAGGGGACATTATACATTATACATTATAATGATGTAAAGAAAATGAATGACAACATTAATGATTATTATAAAATAAATTGGACACATTTATGATAAAACAACGCTTAGTTAGGTAATATCGAATACAAATTATGTACAGTTCAAGAGTCGTGATAATTGATATAGTAAATATCAAACGCAACGTTTCGAGAACCCAATAGCTTTCTTCTATTAAAGTATTTTCTAAATAGAACATTAGGGTGTAAAGAGGTCTGCGAAAGGGAACCTCTAATGAGCGAGCGAAGAGGGTTATATGTACTCATATTTGGCACTGCATGGATGCCTTCCTGCAATCAATCCGCATGAATTATTAAAGTATGCGAAAACAATAACCTCACGGGGTGATCTGGAGCTTATAGATGCTTCATAACACTTTTCATAAGAAGAAATCTCCACAGTAAAACGGTCCTAATAACCCTAGGCCTGAAGGACCAAATTGGCGTATAAAAGGTTATAGGTTCGAACCCATATTAAGTGAGAGAGAGCGCGTGGGGAACAGTTGCTGCGCGTATTATCGCCCTCAATATTGTATATGGAGGGGAGAGGCTCTTATTTTCCGTGTATGAAGAGCCTAATGAATATTTCCCAGATTATCAGAGGGTGTTTATATTTAGGTAAATAAGAAGTAAGGCAACAGATGTCGCTTCATTCGAACGACCTCCTCTTCGCTGAAACAAATATTAAATTACCATTTATGTATATTATCTAAATAAAAGAAAAGGTATGCGGCGTGTATTTCTACAGAGGTTTTTTATGATTATCAATGAATTTTGTTTATTGCTTCTTGAGACCTGTCTGATAAAAATGTGATTTAAGTAAAATATACAATAAGATATGAGGTCATTGTGCATATATTCGTACATGAAAACACATAAGAACTAATAACTTTACCTAAATCTTTGCACAAAACAAAAAAGTATAAAAAATTCTTTAAATAAGGTACACACCAAATGATTTCAAAAGTCGTGGTAAAAAGTTTGGAAAGAACATAGAAATATTTTTTCTTGTACAGTGTTATCGAAAAGGTAAACAAGCCTATGCGCATGCAATCTCGAGTTGTTTGGTGACTAATTTTAAGAACAGGTTAGATAGATATTATAAAAATGGAAACATAAGGTGAAAATTGTTTTCAGGGTTCGTCACAGCTTTGGACTTCAAATTTGATGGATTAAGGTGCTTCTCTGGTTTCTTCTTTGGTGGGTCAGTGGTTCGAATTCCACGGAAAACTTCAGTAGGTCTCCTTCTTCAGTTGATCTTAGATAGGAGGTTATTATTGGGTTTTACGTTAGAGGAACCCGATGTTCTTTTTGCAGTAAATGTGGTATGAAGTGGAGGCCGGGTCTGAGTCCAGAACACTGAAAGTTCGGCGAGGACTCTCGGGAGTCATAACTTTGGAATAGTGCATACAGTATGTTCAGTGCGAGAGAAATTACTTGGGAATACAGTTCAGGATCTTAAACTAACTGTTAGTAATAACTATAAGTCTTTTATTTAACTGTATGAGAAGAAGGAGAGACATATCTGAACTGGAATACGAAGGAGAGAAGCTAGAATAAACCTTTCTTAGATGTTCTCTTGCGCCCGTTGCATCTTAGGAAGAAAACTTGTGTAGTCTGATTATTCATCATAGGCTTAGTGTAATAAACACACACACACAGAGAGAGAGAGAGAGAGAGAGAGAGAGAGAGAGAGAGAGAGAGAGAACTTTGTCTGTCTTATAACTCACTCTCTCTATATACTTTTCCAGAATGATATGAGAGATTTTGTTTACTTTTTGTACCAAAACTTTTTTCGTTTTCTTCATTTTCTAAACTTTTAATTCTTTCCTGGTCTAACCGAGAGTGGATCTCCGAATCTTTGTTTGTTTGCTAACTCTGTAACTATGCAAAAATGATTATTTAATATTTCCATTCATATATATATATATATATATACACATTTAACTGCAATGACCACGCAGTATATTAATGTATACTTACGTCGTTTCTATACATTAATATACTGCGTGGTCATTGCAGTTAAATGTACATATTCACGATTTGCGAGGGTGCCCTCTCAGGCATTGGTTTCTGCCCTATGTAGGAGAATTTCGACTTCTGACTGATCGAGGCCCGTGGTGTAATGGATAGCATATGTGACCGGCAATCGGAAGATCCTGGTTCGATTCCCGGGCGGTCACCTCATTTTTCATTTGTTCGTTATTTCTCTTCCTCGTGTGCAGAACGCTCCTCTATACTTACGTCGTTTCTATACATATATATATATATATATATATATATATAGTATAAGAGGTTGACAAGGCATTCGAAAGGGGAACTTGTAACCGCTTCCGGGACTCGAACCCGCGCAGTTTCAGAGTCAACATTCTCACCAACCAAGAGAAAAAGATCCGTTCAAGAACAGAACGGATCTCTTTTAGATTCCAGGATGGCACAATGGGTAAGAGCGTTAAAAGAGTGAAACTATTTGACTCCTCAGGTTCGAGTCCTATGAATGATACAGTTTCCCATGCACTCAATGACTTTCCCTATTTCTACACACACACACACACACACACACACATATATATATATATATATATATATACACAGTATATAGAATGATGTAGTGGTTAGCATTGCTGAATACAAGTCCACCGTGCCCGGGTTCGATTTCCGGCGATGGCAGTTCACCCAGCTGTTCATCCTTCCAACAAAAAAGTTGGTTGGTGAATAAATGGGTATCCTGGGTGGCCTACTGGTTAAGATGCTGTGCTACTGATCGGGAGGTCGTGAAATCGAGTCCGGAAGAGGAGTTTGTAATTTCCAACAACCCGTGGTGGGTCGTGGTTCGAATTTCACATTAAGCTGTATGTTTGAGGTGACGCAACAAACTTGACTTTCGTCAGAATGAACAATTCGGGCCAAGGTAAAACCAAGGTTACCAAGAGAGAGAGAGAGAGAGAGAGAGAGAGATATATATATAATATATATATATATATATATAGATGATGATAATCATGATATCTGTCTGTCTGTCTGTCTGTCTGATATTCTATGTTCTATGTTCGTTTATACATACCTAAATGGTTAGGGGTAATCTGCCCCCAATTTAGTATACAGATTAAGGGAGAACCAAGGAAAATTTCAGTAACATACCCGCCTCTCTCAGTCCCCCTAATATATATATATATATATAATATATATATATATATATATTATATACACACGAGTGTGTGTGTGTGTGTGTGTGTGTGTTTTATTGGTAAAAAGTGGTGATTTGTATTCAATTTAGAATCGATGAATATTCAATTGTTGCAATCTGTTCTATACGTTTGACTAAGAGCAAAGGTAACTGAGACTCATCAATAATGGCCTTACTATGAAAGAAGCGGAGAAGCGATTGGAAACGATACATTCCTACAGTATATTCCATCTTCCTCACTCATTCATTCACTCACCCACTTTGCAACCGGAATTCACTCTTCTGCAACATATATATATATACACACACACACACACCCATATATATATAAAGCGAATTTCGTTTTACGGTCTCTTATAAAATATATATACGCTGCAAATATATATATATATATATATATATATATATATGTGTGTGTGTGTGTGTGTGTGTGTGTGTGTAGATGGAATGTGATTTCTCGGTTCTTGATTTACTTTCTCGTGATAGAGTTTCTTCATCCATAATTGAAATCAATCGTTTTATTCAAATTTGGAAAAGATGCTCTCAACATGCAAATACTTGTATTTACCTATCTCTAAACATCACCTTTTATTTATTATATATATATATATATATATATATATATATATATATATATATATATATATGTGTGTGTGTGTGTGTGTGTGTGTGTGTGTGTGTGTGAGTATTTCCTCAATTCTGGTCGATGACTGACATATTTATTAACGTAGCGACTTTCCTCAAACATTTGCATAACCATCTCCAGAGCTTATATACAGTCGATTCAAAAGTTTTGTCATGAAACTCGTATTTCTTACCGATACTGACTGACAGGAATCATGCAGTTTCACAACAGGACTTTTTTAATTTACTGAACGTCGAGTTTCGAATCGATTTGCTCATCTATTCTGGAGAGCTTTACTACTACTACTACTACTAATAATATAATAATAATATGACCTTAATAAGAGTAATAATGCACAAACACTATACAGGCATATAAAGGAAGGTTCAAACTGTGAATATACTCTAAAGCGCATCTTGCTCCTGATAATTGATGCACGAAGTCTTTACGAAATGTCTTTAATAAAAAAGTATTATTAAAACGGTGAAAATTATTTCTATGGACCAAATTAAGTATTGATTATTTTCATTTTTTAGAAGTTATACGTACGTTCATCTCGTCTCGTTAAAGCGTTTTGACTCTCTGTATATGACTTGACAATGATGTTGCGAGCTGTTCGCGCAGTGTATCTATCGAAGTATGATAAGAACACGACTTTCTTAAATATTAAAACTTTTCTCCGTTTTAACTTGGCGGTTAATGTATAAAACCCGTCGTCATATATATATATATATTATATATATATATATATATATATTGGCTACAAGCACATAATCTTAAACTCCACCCACATTATCGGGTTGTGTGGAAGGACCGCACCCTTTTCGTTCCTCGCCAATCATGATTTTTGGACGATACAAGCCGTCGTAATTCAAGAGTCTGTCCTGAATTCCCATTTTCTATCTTCGGTGCTTCTATTTATTTGTCGTTGCTTAATAAAAGCGATAGAGGGCGCTTCGGAGAGTGTAATAAAAGTTATTAGAAGAAAGATTTCTGGCCGTTTATCTATAAAAGGATGATCGGGCCAAAGTTGGCCCGCTCTTATATACACTGAATCGTAATTATATTGCGAGATATTATTAGTTCGGGGTTTATTCCGCTGTGGCCCCGCTGCTGGCCCGCCGCTCGCAGATTCGAAGAACGGCGAACAACTTAATTCAGAAAGAGGTTTTATATTGAGAGACCTTTATATATATATATATATATATATACAGTATATGTGTGTGTGTGTGTGTGTGTGTGTGTGTGTGTTTGTTTGTGTGGAAGAAGTAAAAAGGGTTTATATGAGGGTCATTTGATATATTGATAATATATGGAAGAACGCTTATCCGTTCAAATAACGGATCCGAATTAAAGTGTGTCGGATTATCCGATTTAAGTATCTGTTATTTAGGACTTATAAAACTTGTGTATTCACCGTATCGTAGGTAATAATATGAAAATGAATGAAAAAATAAATGAAAATGAAAATGAAAAAGTTTTTGGCAGACCATAGTCCATATGACAAATATTAATAATATAATGACAATTCACATCCTAAGGATAGACATTTATACAGTACAACTATTAAGAAATAATACAGTAATGTCGAAGTTAAGTGGAGCTACAGACAGACATTTTATACCATGAATTCCATAGCTTAGAAGATATACGACAGGACTAATACATAGCTTGGATAATCGGTTGGTTGATTTTTTTAAATTCTTTGCATTAGACTGTATTGAACACGTCTTGTTACCTCCGGGAAGCTCGGGACATTGCGGGTAGCAAACATTTGCGAAGCTGAGCATCTCGGGGGTAATTTATGTAAGAGTCTAAAAGACCTGTTTGTACAGCAAATTTAGAGTTCTGCCAGAACCTTTTTTATAATTCACCCAGAGTTGCTGTCCGTATTATTACTGCAGAAAGTACGAAAGATGTCTTTAGCTTCACTTGTACAGAACCAAAAGTTCCTTATAGTCATATTCGCTTTAGCACAAAGGCTTCGAGATTGTTTTCTTCTTTTAATAATTGTTTCAATAAATGTTTTAATTGTTTTTAATTGTTCTAATAATATTATTATTATTATTATTATTATTATTATTATTATTATTATTATTGCTATTATTGCTATTATTAATAGTATATTTAAAATAGTATATAGTTGAGGTAAATTAAATTAGTACAGTTTGTGAGTTGTTGGTACAAAAGTGTTCAGTTAAATTTGTATGGCATAATTTATTTTCTTCAATCAAATGTGTGTGTGTGGTGCGTGTGTGTGTGTGTGTGTGAGAGAGAGAGAGAGAGAAGAGAGAGAGAGAGGTATCATGTATTTAATAATAATATGAATACAAGTTGTAAATAAACGTTTTTATGGTGTTATCAAAGTATATTTGGTGTTGTTCATAATCATTTAAATTTACTTAGTCTTTCTTTCATTTTTGAATGTCGCTTCAGCAATTCGTAGAGTTTGTGTATCTTTTTATCTGTATATTTTAAAATATTTATAAATATAAATGAAATATTTCTTATTGTGTTCATTTGAATTATGGACTTTATTTGGTTTGTATTTATGCTGAAATGCCTTAGTCTTGGATTGTGTCAGTAGTAAATCCAATGTACCGATGATCGGTTAAAAAAGTTCGTATACAATGGGCGGAATTGTAGACGTGGCCAGAAGTAATGAAGCTACCCCTGCTTTCCGGGTATTAACCCAATCATTCGGACATGAAACCTATACAAAACCTGTGATTTGTTAATTTTTAGAAACGAGTAACATATAGAATTGAAGAAACAGAGAGACGATGAAGAATGCAGAAAGACGAAGATGAACGAACATATAATGGGAAAAAAAAAGAGATGTCATGAATAAATGAGAGAACGTGTCTGGGTAGAGTAGTTGAATAGGTGACAGACAGTCTTCTGCGTTCGGATGATGTAGCTACCCGTGGATTTCATGTTAGGTTGTAGATCCCATATCATATGTTCATCCTTAGATTGTTAAATGGAGGTAAAGTCACCCAACTAACAGAAACAAGAGCAAGTTGAGTAAAAACGTTAAAGTATTTCATAATACGAGACTTTATTAACATTTTAAAAACCTTTGGAAATAGTTGCTGGTGAAAGGCAGAGTCATTAAGAGAATTTCTTTTAGAATAATGACGTCATTATAGTATAGACATCTCGAAATTGATATTTTTCTCTTTGTTTTCATATCGTTACGAATTTCATTTCCTCGACACAGGTATGTAACGGAGAACAGATTTGTTTTGTGGTGCTTTCTCTCTCTCTCTCTCTCTCTTTTCTGTAGAATCAATCCTAAGGATTTTTCAGTCATGTAAACAACAGAAATTCAATTAAAAATAGCATAAATCCTATTAAAGATGAGACAGAGAATTAAAATCTAGCGATGCTGAAAAGTAAACGTGCTGAACACTTGTTCGTGTAGAATTTCATCAACAATATTCCCTGCAGCTAAAGTTCTCGTTTTTTAAAGAGAGTGAAAATTTAGACTGCATTGTTTGTTCCCATTACAAAGTCCTGAAAGACATCTGTAAAATGTACATCTTTAGTCCCCTAGTCCAGACAACTTCACACTCCTCCGTTCTTAAAAGAAGTTAAAGAGATCATAGCTGATTATCATGTCCCTATCTTCAGCAAGTTCCCAGCCCTAGGCAGTGTCATAAGGGACTGAAAGCTGGCCAATGTGACTCCTATCTTCAAAAAGGGAAACAAGGAATTACCTGGCAACTACAGACCCATCAGCTTAACATCTGCCATAGGCAAGCTTTTAGAATCAATAATTACTGCTAGGCTAGAAGCTCATTTGGAAATGCATAACTTGTTAACCGATTCCCAGCATGGTTTCCTTAAGCCTAGATCCTGCCTAACTAACGTGTTGGAAGTTTTGCAAGACATTTTCTGACTTCCAGACAGTTGACGTAGTATAGTTAGACTTCAAGAAAGCGTTCGACAAAGTGCCTTATAAGCCACTTTTGACAAAGGTAAGGGCCCTTGGTGTAACTGATACTTTGACCACATGGATCGAGCACTAGCTTAGGAATAATAAAGAAAGTGTTGTAATTAACTATGAAGCCTCAGTGTTGGCGCCAGTAATAGGGGTCAGTTCTAGGACCGTTGTTTTTTATTACTCACGTAAACATCATGGACATAGGTATGTGAAGGGAAGTTTTGGTGGTGCCGAAATGTGGATGAAGTTGCGCTTACTAACACGAAACCAACCCAAGAATCCCCTTATTTGAAACATAGACAGGGTGGCGTAAAAGTCGCGCATCATAGGAATTTTCAGTGTTGACTAAAATTTTTTTTTTCTTTTAGGTAGGGGATAGCTGCGAAATTAACAATAGACGAGAGAGTGAGCTTGGTTTTAATGTATGGAATACCAGGTACTACAAATCGATGACTCGGTAGAGAATTTAAATTCTGTAACGATTCAATAAAATTTAAATTCTGTAACGATTCAACAAAATTTAAATTCTGTACCGATTCATCGATTTGTAGTACCTGGTATTCCATACATTAAAACCAAGCTCACCGTCTCGTCTATTGTTAATTTCGCATTCATCCCCTAACCTAAAAGAAAAAAATATAATTTTAATCAACACTGAAAATTCCTATGATGCGCGACTTTTGCGCCACCCTATATATATATATATATATATATATATAATATATATATATATATATATATATATATATATTATATATATATATATATATACACACACACACAGAAAATAAGAAAACGCGAAAGATATAAAATCATTTAAAGTTTACAGCTATAAAACCTTTGATTTATGCAAAAACGTGTCAAATGCAATAACAAAAACGTCATTAAACATCATTTGAACGTACATTGTCATTATTATTATTCAAAATATATAAAATATAAAACTGTTATTGTCATTATTGTCGTCATTTGTGGATACTGTATCAGTTCACTGTAAAAACCTAAACTAAGTCTGAAGAAAGAAATGGCTGATGAAAAACGCAAGGTGAAGAAATGTATGATTATATTACTTATATTATCATTATATTATGATTATATTACTTATATTGCCATCATATTATGATTATATTACTTATATTATCATCATATTATGATTATATTACTTATATTATTATCATATTATGATTATATTACTTATATTATTATCATATTATGATTATATTACTTATATTATCATCATATTATGATTATATTGCTTATATTATCATCATATTATGATTATATTACTTATATTATCATCATATTATGATTATATTACTTATATTATCATATTATGATTATATTACTTATATTATCATCATATTATGATTATATTACTTATATTATCATATTATGATTATATTACTTATATTATCATCATATTATGATTATATTACTTAACTAATCTGATAAACTAATAATTATCAGTAAGTTTTGTTTACTTATTTTGATTAGATATTTTGATGAATTACAGTCAAAGTTAGCATTTACTAGTTTTTTAGTTCATCAAAGACAGTAGATAAAACACTAAGATTTTATTTGAGGTGCTCCGGACCACAAGCTGCCAAGCGCCAAAATTAAAAAATAGAGAAAAATGTAGTTAAAGTTTGTCATCTTGCAAAATGCCATAACTTTTGGACCAATAACGATATTTAATTGGTTTCGACTATACTATAAGTTCACAACCTGTTGTTCCCTGACTCACCCACGAGATAGAGGAAGGGTGGAGGAATATAGTGGTATAAATAACTCAATTCTGGCCCCACTGGGAGTAGGTTTCTAAGATATAAAGTTATTAGGCAAAATATTATAAACTAATTATTGTATTTTTTTGATGTTGTTGTTAATTGGGGTGTCAAATTAAGAAGAAATGGCAAAGAAACGTCTTTTCTCATTTTTGAGAAAAATGAGTGAGTTACACGCCTGAGTAAAAGGCCTCCAGAGGCCTTTCCTTCACGAGTGTAACTCACTTGCATATTAGCCAGTGCGTGTTATTCTACCCGCAACAAAAAAAAAAGGTCCCAAAACAAGACATCAATTTGAACTGGACTTATGAGACACCCTGTGTATATATATATATATATATATATATATATATATATATGAAAAATGATTTCACGAAAGTGACACGTGAAAAGTATTTATGATGAATAAAACCACGAAGGAAAAAGAAACACAAAGGGTGCTCAAGCGCTTTCGTCTAATGACATCCTCAGGATTAGACGAAAGCGCTTGAGCACCCCTTTGTGTTTCTTTTTCCTTCGTGGTTTATTCATCATATATATATATATATATATAATAAGAAAGCAGGAAGAAAAAAAAATGACGAAAATACATCATTAATAAAAAAAAATTAAAAATTTCATATACATTTTTTATTTTTTATTAATTATACTTCAATTTTTTAATTTTTAATTTTTTTATTTTTTTTTTCCGACGATTTTAATATTAATTTTATTTTTCAAAAACAAAATATAAATTTTAATAATAATAATATAAACAAAATTAATTACAATTAAATTAAACCAGATTGTGATCAGCAAAATTAAGAGATATTTACTTGGTTTTAAGCGGGTAAAATTGAATACGGACGACTTAAGTTACAAAAATTAAATCTTTGATGGCGTGATTTGATGATGGAGAGAACTGCTTTCGGGAGTGGCATTCTGAGGTAGACAGCGTATCCTTTACGAAATGTGACAGCGTACAAATATTAAAATTATATTAATTTAAACAGACAGGACTGTAAAAAACCCAGATGATGTGAGATTGAAAATGATTGTGGTTTTTGGTTGTTTGTGTAGAGCAAATCTGAAATAATATAATTGTGTCTGTGATAAAAAATAAAAAAAGGTATATTTATCTCGTTATGGGGAGGAAACACAAACTAATGGTGCATCTTGCTCCTGAAGAATCATGCATACAGACTGATGAAACTTTCATTAAACAAAAATCAAATTAAAAATTCTTCATTTCTAAAATAAGTATTACGATATTACAATAAATAATTCCCAATTGGACTAGTTATTTTATTTAATTTGGACCTTAAGCTTTAGGCTTTACTGGGCTCTCGTATTAATTAAAGAAAAAATGTATGTAATATATTTTATGATTAAATTACGATCAAATTATACATCAGTTCATGAATAAGAAGTATTAATTAATTTGAAGGTTATAAAGGAACTAATAGTTGAGCATAAGTACATATCTATTAAATTTAAAATCATTAATTATATTATTATTATAGTTATGACAGAGAAAATAGAGTATTCTCGGTAGTGTAGTGGTTAGCATCGCTGACTACTAATTTATCGGCCTCGGGATCGAGACCCGGTGACGGCAGCCGGCGAGCAGCAAAACCCAGCTGTTCATCCTTTCACACAATAGAGAAAGTGGTTGGTAGAGAATGGGTACCCTGGGTGGCCTAGTGGTTAAGACGCTGGGCTGCTAGTGGGGCGTGGTTTGGATTCCACGTTAAACTGTAGGTCTACTAAGGTGGAGTGAAAAGCTTGACTTTCGTCAGAATGAACAATTTAAGCGGAAGTAAACCAAAGGTTACCAAAAATTACAAAGAATTGGTAGTTAGATACGAGAAATTAAACAAATAATACAATATACGAGAGATGAATAATACAGTAACGTACGTAAAATCCTAAATTTTTATCAGTAGGCCTATTTCATTATTAATTAAAAGAAATTTCAATTTGTTTTCAAACGAATTTAGGTTAGAAATGGTTTTGATGTCAACAGTTAAATCATTATTTAGTTTCGGACCAACGAAAATGGATGATTTTTGGGGGATAACGACAATCTACTCCTAGTCTGATATGAGTGAATTTACAGATGAGTTACAAAATATTTCTTTATTCACTGTAAATTAATGATTTTGTTTTTAACATTTGTAAATTAAAAATGTGCCACTTTGATTACATCTTTGAGCTTTAGTAGTTTTAGCTCTTTAAAGAATGCACTTGACTGATCATGGAAATCAGCATCAGATAATAACCTTATTGCTCATGTTTGGATGACAAACATACCGTTTAAAGCGTTGTTAGCGGAATTCTCCCATACAAGGGTGCAATATATACGTTATATAAGGAAGAAGAAGGGTATGATACAGAGTTAATAAAACCCTGTTTAGGGACTACATGTCTCAGTTTAAACATTACAGCAGTAATTCTTGAGCACTCTGAATGATACTAGACGTTTGGTTTTATACTCGTATATGAAACGCCTACACGACATCTAGTAATGAACTTAGCTTTTTGAAATGAATAATAGATATTTGAATTGTTTACTAGATATATGGGATCACCTGAAGATCAGGGCCCCCAGCCTTCGTTAGTTAGTCTTATAAAGCTAACTAACGAAAATATCACGACTTAACCTAACCAATTGTTAGGTCAACTGTACGCCCTTGACGATTGGTTAGGTTAAGTCGTGATATTTTCGTTAGTTAGCCTTATAAGCTAACTAAAGAAGGCTGGGGGCCCTGATCTTCAGGTGATCCGACATATGAACTATCTGAAAACGGTGCTTAAATGTTTCAGATATATAAAGGTGTAGAAATTGAACATTTCATTTGTATAATAAGTTAGTTTTGTAATCTTTGCAGCCACCTAGACGCATGCGCATTGTGGTTAAAATATTTTGAAATTGTGATGGTTTATTTAGTGGTCGTATTTATAGGCTATCTCGAAAAGAGGAGAAATCAATTATAATATTTGTACACTTATTCATTTATTAAATATAGGTCAAGACCTTCCAAATGTCTTTCATGTATTTATTAATTATATTTATTCGGCTAGGCCTTGGCTAGTAAAGCCTTTGAAGATTAAGAACCAGCATGTAACCGTGAACCCTGAGCCTAGCCTTAGAGCTTAGGGTGCCCATACGTCCCGGTTTTCCGCGACATGTCCCGGTTTTCAGAGAGCTGTCCCGGTCTTTAGAAAAAGTTTTCGGGACAGAAAAATGACTCATCTGTCGATAATTATATTTAGCATTCATTTACTCTGTTAAAAAGTGTTTTCCAAATAAGGTTATAGGCTTAGATCCGCCCCTGTTCCGGTTTTTCCAAGCACAAATCTGGACACCTTATTAGAGCTAGGCCACTTGATATACAGTAGGCCAACTCTAAGTTCAATCTCTAAGTTAGACAACTTATGATCGAGAAAAAACACTGATAAATTAGAAAGAGTTCGGTCAGAGCAACAAAAATGACTCCATAACCGAGAAATAAAATACTTGAGGAAAAATTAGCTGAACTAGATAATGTATTCCTTTGAAAAGCGTCCACTTATGGGAGAACTAATGCGAGTATTTAAAACTGATAAGTGACTTTGATAATGTAAATTACAGGAAGTTATTTGACGAGGATACATAGTCAATTACGAGAAGAACTGGATATGAATTGAAAGTCAGAAGTTATTAAGAGTAATGCTGTGAAGCAATTCTTTTCATACTTATACTCCTTAAACTTTCGTGCATTAGACATTTCATTGTTAGACAATTCATTAGACATTTCAGATCAGTCTTTTCAGTTGTTCAAAAATTTGGGACAGTTTAGACATTTCAGTACTTTTTCGTTGTATCCTCGCAATTTCTTCTTTCCCAGTTAGGACAATTGTAAGCCCTTGACAATTGGTTAGGTTAAGTCGTGATATTTTCGTTAAAATATTCGTTAGTATTTCGTTAAAATATTCATTAGTTTTAACGAAAATATTTCGACTTAACCTAACCAATTGTCAAGGGCGTACAGTTGACCCAACCGGAAAAGAAAAAATTGCGGGTATAACGGAACAGTACCGACATTTCAATTGACTTTCTGAAATGTCTAACGAAAAGTTTAATTATTGTGAAATGTCTAATGCATTAGACATTTCAAAATCCACAAAACTGGGGCAATGAAACGTCTAACGAAACGTCTACCTCTTTTTAGAGTGAAATCTTTTTTGAGATATAATTTACAACAATATCATTCCACTGCAAACTCTTGTCTAGTTGTCTAGAATTATGCCAAGAAATTTCGTTACAGTACAAGTCAGTACATTCATTAATAGCGATTTTATCAACATTTAGTCTATCAAGATACACATTCCCTTTGTCAGTAAATATCATGAAATTTGTATTACTGGTTTTTAGAAAAAGTTTATTGGAGGTCAACCATTTCATAATTTTGATAAATTCTGTTTTAAGTATGTACCTTGGCTGAATTAATATATTTGCAAGAAAAGACAGTTGTATGACCTACAAACAATATGAAATTAAGTATATCAGGAAAGCATGGAAGGTCATTTATATACAGGGTGGCCGAAAAGGTACCTACCAAGTTTAAGCCTTTATTTCATCAAAACAATTGAGAGTACAAAGATAGTTCAAACGTCATTCAAATCAATATCACAAGCTATTTATATGGCAATGTGTTCGATGTGCTGTCCCTCCACTTCGACGATTTTTCGCAACCTCATCCCAAAATTCGATACCACGCTGTGGAGAATCTCTGTCGGAATGGCGACGATTTGACGTTCAATCGATGATTTCAGCTCCTCCAGTCTTTGGGTTCCTCTGGTAAACTCTATCTTTGAGGTATTCCCACAAAAAGAAGTCACACGGGTTGAGATCAGACGAATAGGCAGGCCAATCAATGCCGCTTCTATAGTGTTTCCGATAGTCCAAACCAATGACATTCTCTCGAAACTGATGTTAAAAAAATGGCGTGAGTAGTACAGTATAGTGTGTCAGCAAATTTTCATCGAATTCTATTCATTCGTTTTGGAGAAAAGGTAAGTTAATATTAGTAGGTACCTTTTGGGCCACCCTTTATAATAAAAATAACAATGAACCCAAGACCGAACCTTGGGGTACACCATGTTCAACAATCGTTTTGGTTGAGCAGCCATTTTTACTGACACAAATTAATATCTAGTGGACAAATAACTTTTAAACCAATTAGTGATAGCTCCTCTAAAGCCATAGCAATATACAATAGTTTAAGTGGAATATTATAGTCCATCACATCAAAGATCTTACTCACATTATTAATTTGGAGATAATAAATTATACGATTTTAAATATTGCTGCATTCTACATTTTACCCTGAAATGGGCGAAATGACGTTCTGTATAAAATATGCATCTTTTTATCTCACTTCCACTGAAGCTGTGCATGATTACGATTGTCTTGAGTGTTGATTTGTAATATATATATATATATATATATATATATATATATATATATGATGAATAAAACCACGAAGGAAAGGAAACACAGAGTGGTGCTCAAGCGCTTTCGTCTAATGACATCCTCAGGAAAGCGTTGAGCACCACTCTGTTTCCTTCCTTCGTGGTTTTATTCATCATAAATATTTTTCACGTGTTACTTTCGTGAAATAATTTATATATATATATCCTTACAAACCTTACAACCTTACAAAGGTTCCGCGCGATGATTTCTCATTTCGTGAAGGTCAAGCTTGTCGCCCCTCCTCTCATATATATATATATATAATAATATATATATATATATATATATATATATATTATATATAGATAGATAGATAGATAGATAGATAGATAGATATCGTTAAATTTTTACATACATTTCATTTTTATATTTGTGAGGGGATGGTACAAGTACCATCGCGTCATATCGGGGCCAGAATTAAGAGGGTCGTATAAATTTAATAGTAACACCTTCGCTCATTTTAATTTGGGTAAAAGGCTTCCCGACCCGTTCAAAGATGAAATTATGAGTAGAGGTCTTCGTGTACACGCAAGGAATGGATCACGCAGAGACAGTAAACCGGATTCTGGTTTTAGCCCATTTATCAAAACACTCCGAGCGAAAAAGATTGATTTTTTTTCGTGTGTGTGTGTGTGTGTGTGTGTGTGTGTGTGTGTGTTGTGTGTGTGTGTGTGTGTGTGTTTTGAGGTTCTAATTTCTTTTTCGGGTCTTACATAGTGGCAAAACAAAAGTTTCTAATTTTCTCTTCGTGAGAATGAAGTAAGGATAAGAGAAGTTCTCAATACGTAAGTAATTCCGAAGTTCGGAACTCGTTACATTGTGAGATCAAATTGAAGTGGGGTTTTTTTTTGCGGGATGGGTTGGGGTGAGGCTCTGGTTTAGGGGTCGGGGGAATTTCATATACGCTTTTATTTCGAAGAGACTTTTATTTTCCTTTCACTTTTTCAGAGTTATCGATATATATATATATATATATATATATATATATATGCACTCCGTCTCATAATATATATATTTATTCCGACAATGACCATGTGGTCAAACATTTCTCAATGGGAGTGCCACAAAGGCTTCTTAGGGGGTCATTGGAGATATTCAAATTCCAAATGAAGAATGTTGGAGAGTGCCACTCGGGTACCTCGAACCGGAAGAGAATCACCACTGATGTAGAGACATGGACACTTTGTAAAATCCATGAACAATACACTTATATATATATACACACACAGGGCGTATGTGTATAGTTAGCAAGTACACTATTTAGTTCAGCTAAATTTTCATTGCAAAGTTTACTCTTGTGTTTATCCTTCTTCCTATTTATTCACGGTACATTATTACTTTATTCTGAATTGTAATTAAGAATGTGAGAACAGAGAATAAGGAATTACTTCAGACGTAATTAATGGATCAATTATCATACTTTATCCAGCTTTTACAAAGAGAATATTCGAAATCCTGTATTGTGCACGAAAGCGCTTTGGTTGGAATTTAGTTAGAGCACAAATTGAACAAAGAATGACTCCTTTAAAAAAAAAAAAAAAAATGTTTTCTTTCTTGGCTACATTTATCCAAAAATTTCCACCTGAATGACATGGCACTGTGGGGTGCCATTTTTCGACGTAACAACTGCAAAATAAATTGTTTAACAACGCTTTACCTCGCTCCTTTCAAAACTAAAATATGTAAAACACTCTCTCTCTCTCTCTCTCTCTCTCTCTATATATATATATATATACACACACACATACATTTTAACTGCAAACAACACACAGTATAATTAATGTAAAGAACGACGCTTGTGTAGAAGAACGTTCCGCACAAGATGAGGAGGGAGAACGAACAAATGAAAAATGAGGTACCACCCGGGAATCGAACCCCGGATCATCCGATTGCTGGTCAGATATGCTATCCACTACACCATGGACCTCGATCAATCAGAAGTCGTAATTCTCCTACATACGAGCAGAAACCAATACCCTGAGGGGGCACCTTCGCATGCCGTACATATATATACACATTTTAACTGCAAACAACACACAGTATAATTAATATAAAGAACGACGCTTGTGTAGGAGAGCGTTCCATGGTGTAGTGGATAGCATATCTGACCGGCAATCGGATGATCCCGGGTTCGATTCCTGGGTGGTACCTCATTTTTCATTTGTTCGTTCTCCCTCCTCATCTTGTGCAGACCGCTCTTCTACACAAGCGTCGTTCTTTACATTATATATATATATTTACACAGGGTGTTTCACAACCGGTCTGCTATAATTTAGGCGGTGATTTAGGGGGTGATATCGAGTAAAAACGTTAATACAACATAGGTGCTATTTCCAATCGTTGCGGAGCTACGGACGTTTTAAGATGTGCAAACAACAAATCCCTACTTGTGTGTAATTCTATAAATGGCAGCACTGATGGTAGTTTCGGTTAACGAAGTTACCACTACTAATCCTCAGTTTTTTTTCAGTTGGTTCTGATCTGTGGTACGAGATGCTGTGTTGTGCTAAGGTGAACAATCAAAATTAATCAACAGTTCACACCCGCTGAACACGCTGACATCCATTTCATTTATGGATTCTGTGATGGTAACAGCAGAGCGGCAGTTCAGGAATATCGAAGACGTTTTCCGAACCGCCGAATACCGAACAGGCAAGTGTTTAGTTACACACACCAGAGATTAACGGAAACAGGGACAAGTGTTCCACGTAACCAAGAACATGTAGCATGACGGCCCGTTGCTGTGGAGGAGTGAATATGGACCAAGTACAACGTAGCCCAACTACCAGTGTTCGAAGGATTTCTAGACGAATTGGTGAATCCGCATCGCGTGTATGGCGAACCGTACATAATGAGGATTTGTATCCCTATCATTTGCAACGTGTGCAAGCTCTTCAACCGGATGATTACGATAAACGTATTCAATTTTGCCAGTGGATGGTTATGCATCGCCAAAGTCTTAATCGCACACTGTTTAGCGATGAAGCACAATTCACTCGGGATGGAATTAACAATAGATGAAATTCCCACTTTTGGTCCACCGATAATCCCCACAGTATCGTTGAAGGAAACTTTCAACATCGATTCTCGGTGGATGTTTGGTGCGGTGTAATTCGAGATCAGCTGATTGGACTATTCGTTTAGGAACAACGATTAACTGCTGATATTTATCTGAACTTCCTGACGAACGAATTGCCGCTTTTGATGGAGGACGAACGGGGGGCCACCGCATTTTGGTCGTCATGTTACGGATTACTTGAATCAGCGGTACGGGAATCAGTGGATTGGTCGTGCTGTTCCA
>JAJOZX010006375.1:240000-257500 GCA_023014485.1 Bathynomus jamesi
ATATATATATATATATATATATATACATACATATACATATACACACATACATACATACATATACACACATATACATACACACACATTTAACTGCAATGACCACACACATATACATACACATACATACATACACATACACGCATACAGCAAAAAATTGAAAAATAAAATTGTAAGAGAAACCTACAGATTTATAAGGAAACAAAGACAAAAACAAATTTTTACCAAAGATTTAACAACCTGCCCTTTTTGTTTAAATCCATTCTGAAGGAATTCAGAGCAACGGGATCGAGTTGAAACAGACCTTTACTCATGTTAAGGTTATTTGTAAGTTGAATTATAGCCGACTCAAGAATATTTCTATTAACAATGTTGCTAGAGTGAAACAAAACTGAAGCATTATTCCAATCAATACAATGCGATAACTCTGACAAATGGACAAAAAGGGCACTGGACAACTGTCCCGTTCTAACGGAATATTGATGCTGTTTTACACGCGTTTGCAAATCCTTTCCCGTCTGACCTATGTAAAAGGAATCACATTGCTTACACTCAATTTTATAGATAATGCCTAAATTATTGGTAGGGCTATTTTTTACTATGATGTTTTTCACAATATTGTTATATGAAAAAACTACACTGATATCCAAAAGTTTAAGTACATTAGCAATGCCTAAGAAGCCCGGGAAAAATGGAAGTACTAAAATATTCTTTGACAAGGTGCGAGTGTTATTATTCACACGATAGAAGGTTCGTTTAGCCTTATTAAGACAAGATTCCATGAACGCAGATGGGTAACACAGCTCACTTCCAATACCGTTGATATTTTCCAATTCGGCATCGATGTATTCCGGACTGGCGATCCTAAGAGCGCGGAGAAACATTGAGGAAAATATGGCCTTTTTAATAGGGGTGTCATGTCCAGAGTAAAAGTGTACGTAGGACAAATTGTTTTTTTTTTTCCGATAGATACGAAACTTAAAACTCGGGCTATCCCTATGAACACGCACATCCAAAAACGGGATTGAGTTGTCTTGTTCCACTTCTAAAGTAAATTTAATGGAGGGGACTTGGTCATTTAACTGAAGGAGGAAGTCATCCAGGTCACGATTCATGGGCCAGATACACAAAATATCGTCGACGTACCGCAACCAAGGGATGCCAACCCCCAGGATTCTCGGAATGTAAGTAATTTCAAAAAACTCCATATAAATATTGGAGAGAAGGGGCGACAAAGGGTTGCCCATGGCCATCCCAAAAACTTGTTGATAATGCTCGCCATTGAAAGTGAATTTACAATCCTTGATACAAAGCTTAATAAGTTCCAAAACAGTGTGTGCAGGTAATGGTAAATCATAGTTATGTAATTCTCGGGCGAGAAAGTCAAGCATATCATCAATCGGCACTTTTGTGAACAATGAACAAACGTCGAAACTGATCAATCTATCGTTGGTATTAATGCGAACATTATTCAATTTTTCAGTGAGATCCATGGAATTTTTTACGTGTGAATCCGAGACAGTTCCAAGAATGGGGGACAAAACATTAACAAGCCATTTGGAGAGTTTATAGGTAATAGAGCCCACCGAGCTAATAATAGGGCGCATAGGGTTACCCGGTTTGTGGGTTTTAATAAGACCATAAAGGTAAGGCAGAGCAGGTGAAGTGGACAAAAAAAGGGGAATTAAGTCCTTATGATCTTTGAGAATGCGTTTCAAGCCACTATTGAATGATTTGATGACATCATCCTACCGTTTTTTCAGACAATAATTATAAAAACAAATCTTTGGTAATTTTTTCCCTTATGCATATATATATATATATATATATATATATATATATATATATATATATATATATATATATATATATATTCTGTATATATTGCGTTTATATTTCGTATATACCGTATATATGTTGTATATATTTTTATGGTTCTTTATATATCATCTAGGCATCATTTTGTTTTCCAATTTATATTTACTTGTACTTTTTTATTCGTTTGTGACTATAATATGCATGATTCAGACAATAACTAAAAAACCTTTGGTAATTTTTCCCTTATAAATTGGTGTGCCTCTCTTAAAATTTATTTTTCAATTTATTATTATTATTTTTTATTATTTTTTAATTTTTTTGGTTTATTTCTTTATTTCTTTGTGACATATATATCAATTTGGCATCATCTATTAAATTGATTGTAAACTTCCCTTTTGAGCTTGAAGTTGTAGACTCCACTTACAATTTTTGGTTTTTTATCTGTTGGTTTATTTCTTTATGGTTATTTAGGCTGTGACATATATATCACTAAGGCACTTTTTATATTTATATTTATTTTTATTTCTTTATTCTTTTGTGACCTGTTCCATAAACAAGCCATTTGAATTTATATTGAAGGTCGGCCAAAGTGCTAAAAGTGTCATTTTCCCATACAAATGTGTTTATCCTCCCACAATTTTTCTTTACTTACTATATATATGTATATGTGTATGTGTGTATATATATAATATTATATAATATATATATATATATATATATATATATATATATATATATTTGTGGTTTTTTATTTGTCGGTTTATTTCTTTATGGTTATTTAGGCTGTGACATATATATCACTAAGGCACTATTTTGTAATTAATTTTTTCTCAATTTATATTTATATTTATTTTTTATTTCTTTATTCTTTTGTGACCTGTTTCATAAACAAGCCATTTGAATTTATATTGAATGTCGGCTGAAGTGCTAAAAGTGTCAATCTCCCATACAAATGTTTGCTCCTCCCACAATTTTTTCTATGCTTACTATATATATGTATATATATATATATATATATATATATATATATATATATATATATATATATATATGTATATATATATATATGAATATGTATGTATGTATGTTTATTTTTGTAACCTATATATTGCCTTGATCTGTCCTTTCACTCCAGTGTTCCTGAGGATGTCATTAGACGAAAGCGCTTGAGCACCCCTTTGTGTTTCTTTTCCCTTCGTGGTTTTATTCATCATATATATATATATATATATATATATATATATATATACAGTAGACGCCGTTTATAGTGTCCCACTCGGTGCCAAGCCAAAAGGACACTATATCCGGTGAGACACTTCCACAGTTTGGTCTCTCGAGGGTTGCAAGGTTAAAAATAGTGAATATGTACTCTTTATCAATATATTTACAACATAAACACCTTTATTATGCAATTTCTCATTAAAATTGTTTTTACAATTAAACTGAAACATGAAAACTATGTCCATTTTTCAAAAACAAAACATTTTCCTTCCATGGCCATTTAGTAAGCCTGTAAACAGCGCGGCATCACAAATACAAGTGTAAACTAGAGCTGCCAAGTAGACTATACTAGCTGTAAAGAGACACTATAAGCGTAATCAGAGACACTCTATCCATAGCAATTACCATTCAAAAGTAACTGTTTCCTAGTTTTAAGACACTATAAGCGGCGAGACACAATATCCGGGGACACTAAATCCGGCGTCTACTGTATGTATATGTTATATTATATATATATATATATATAAACTATTGCTTCATTCTGTTAAATTGATAACTTTCTGTATACGTATAAGATTCCTTATTTACTTTTAATACAGAAGGATAACGCCTTTATACAAATGAGGTTAATCGAAAGTTCGTTCGTTTAGCGTGAAATCTGGCCCTGGTATTGGGGTTAGCAGGCAGGGGGAGGATAAGGGAAGAGAGAGCGAGAGTGAGAAGTACCCCCAAAAAGAGGAATGCGTTAAGCGAAGCGTTTGTAGACACGTCGTGATGTCCACGAATGTCTTGGAATTGTCTCTGAATTTCCTCCAAAGTCGCGTATGCAGGAATCGCCGTGCCAAAAGGGCTGTCGCGCGGAATGTGACTCTACCCCCTTTTCCCCCCACCCACCCCTTTTTCAGCCTCCGGAGGCGAAGTCCGAGTCGCAGTTAATTACGGTGATACCTTTAATTAGCACTTAATTAGCGCGGAGACTGAAAGGCAAATTCTAACGTCTTCCATTTGGAATACCGGACATAAATCGAATTTAAATGGACATTATAAATTTTCCATATACTGTATATATATATTGCTTCCTATATAGTTATATACCCACTGTTCTTGTGCGCAGATGTACATGCGCATTGCGCATATCGACGGTGAGGTCTCTCATTCTCATAAATTTGATTTTGCTTGATATATATATATATATATATATATATATATATATATATATATATATATAATATATTAAAATATTATATACTGTATATATTTAAACAAAAGTGTCCCCGTGTCTACCAGGATTCAAATACAACCCCTCCCGAGTAAAAGGCGAGAGCGATACCCACTGAGCCACGATAGGATAAAAGTTAATACGCCCTGGCACCTATTTCATCGCCCCACCCCAAAAAAAAAAACAATTTCGCGCTCGAAGGTGTTTTATGTATTAATCCCTTGCACTCGAGCCAATGCCCAGGCCCAGCGCAATGCCGTATTTAGACTTGTGGAGAGTCTGAGACAACTCAGACTGTAGGGGGGGCCTATTTCTCTTCAATCTTAGAATATCTTGTCAAAGAAATAGTTTCAAATGCAGATTTTACTATGCATGTTTACATCACAGTAGGAAATTAAAGTAAACGATCTTAAATGTAAGTATTTCGTGCTTTGATAATTGCGAATTTATTCACTATGTCTGAGAAGTCAAGGTCACGAAGTACTTCACTTTCAATATACATAAAGAAAAATAATTCAGTCTTTTTTGGGTCATAGTTGTGCGCAAATCGTTCTTGATATACTTCAACTTTGAAAAAGACCTTTCACTTGAACAACTGGCTATCATGAGTGACAGATACATCCAAAGAAGAATTTCCACATTTGGAAAGGTTAATCTGAGATTCTTGTTTTGAATAAGGAGATACCTGAAGTGTGTGGTGCTGATGTCATCATGATCATTCTTCTCCCAAAATAATTCCATAACCGTGCGGTATTGAACAGATTTATTACCGAGACATTCTTCCAAATCAGCAGAAAAGTTGAACTAATGTGATGACATTTCTTGAATTTTATCACCATTTAGAGAGACCAGATCATTCAAGAAAGCAAAATTTTCAGGTATATGAGAATAAACCTCAGTTCTTTTGCAAGTTCTTGCATAAAATGATCGATGACGGGTATGAAATTGGAAGTTCTGACGTAGTCTCTCGGACTCTGTTGCGTTTCTTTACCTCTGCCATAATCTAAGCTGGAAGTATCCTCAAGGACATCTAAATCTCAGCATAGCCAGCCTGTAATGCTTTTATGGCATCTGCATGAGCAAACCGTCTAGTGTTTGATAACTCCTTTGGCATCAGGAGACCTTTAACTTTAAGTTTACCTTTCAAAAGTTGCCAACGGCCTGTTAAATTTGAAAAGGTGTAAAACCTCTGCACAAAATCGAAAAGAAGCCGCTACTCCACCACAACAATTCTATATCAATACCGACCATTTCAAAGAAATCAAAAAGTGGTGACGCTACCTTCTGACCAGTGTGACCACGACTGTCTGTGACTGTTAAAAATTTTTCAACAGGACCATCAGCTTCCAAATATGTACACAACAAGTGAACTGATCAGTATTGCTGTTATCTGGAGTAGAATCTACAGATACAGAAAAATATTTTGATGATTTTATCCGTGAAACAATAGTGCTGAGAATTTTCTTGCCCAACATTTCAATAAACTCCTCAGAAATAGTTGATGACAGATAACTTATATGGCCACTCCCTTCGTTTGTTTCTGTATATGTTCTGCCAGCAAAGTGTCAAACTCAGCTATAACTTCCACCATGCCCAAGAAATTTCCATTCTTTGCGGAACCCACTTTTTTATCATCACCAAGGAAAGGAAGCCGACGCTCACCAAGGAACCTGATTACACTTACTACTCTATGAAGTATATTTTTCCAATAATTTGCTAATTCATCAACTTGTTCTAACAATTGCTTATCAATCCTCCTGTTCGCTTTCATTAGTTTTGCCACTTCTACGTTTGCATCACAGTGGATTTGTGATTTTTCGTGACTGTCTAGGGAACGCCCATCATTTTTCCAGTTAATCAACCCATCAGTTACTAATAGTAGTGCAGTAACTTAGACCCTGATTTTTGAAGTAAGTGGACATTCTGGACAAAAGCACCAAACTTGGCTCAAATGTTGTTCAGGACCTTAGCTACCAATTTTTCCCCGGAACCAAGACGCACAACCCTATCTTGGCTGCCATTTTAGAAATCCAAGATGGCTGCCAGCTAGAAATCAACAAACTATTGTGAGGAGTAATTGTAAATAAATAGTCCCTAAACCTACATATTTCGATGCCAGGATTGCTATAAAATAATCAGAATTACCCTTAAATGTTTATTTAATGTAAAATATTTAATAATATAACTATATAATATGTGCTTTTCTGTTTTGCAGGTGATTTGTGAACATGGATTGGAGCAAATGCATGGTTTGTCAAGAGAGCAAAGGTGAGACTCTTAAATGTCCACTCAATGCTGTGAGTGGTAAAAAAACTGAAGCATATGCAACATTTATAGAGAATGTCAACGCATTCAAGAATCTTGGAAGACTACCAGTTCCTCTTCTTTTCAATGAAGAGGTGACTGTTGAAGATCTGGTTCAGAATAAAGCTGTGTGGCACAAGTCACGCCATGTTAAATTTAGTAAAGAAAAGCTTGAAAGGGCTACAAAAAAGAGAGAAAGGGCGGATGAAGGTGAAACCAGTTCATCTACGGGGAAGCGGGTTCAGCGGCATCCTATGGACAAAGCAACTTGTGTGTTTTGTCAACAAACACATGGGCATCTTCACGAATTCAGTACATTTGGCGCTGACGTCAATTTACGAATGATGGCTACAGAACTCAGTGACACAGAACTAATGTCTAGAATAGGAGGTGGTGATCTCATGGCCATTGAAGCCAAGTATCATCTGCAATGCTTGACATTTTATCGGAACCGTTACCGCTCACTTTTGAGACAAAAACAGAGCAAGGAAGAAGGCTATGAAGAAAACTTGATGAAAGCAAAGGCAATAGTTGAGGTCGTTAATCATGTAGAAAATTGCGTGGAAGAAGGAATCTTTCAAATGAAGTTTTCTGTGCTATTTGATCTGTATCAAAAAAGACTTCGGGACTTAGGTATTAATAAGGAAATGAACAGAGGACGATTCAGAGAGAAGATTCTGGAGTATTTCCCATATGCCCAGGAAGTGAGTGATGGCAAGAACAAAATCTTAGTTTTTCAGCAGGGAATTCAGGAAATGCTCAGAGAGACAAATAGACAGAATTTTGAAGGAGATACTATGATTCTTGCAAAAGCTGCTAGAATCATACGCAAGGAAATCGTCAACTTTACTGGATTCAAGTTTGCAGGTGCCTTTCCATCTGGTTGTCAACAGGAATCGGTACCTACAACCTTGAAAACCCTTATATCTATGATCACAAATGGTGCTGACGTGAAGGACCAAACACCAGAAGACTCCCCTGCAACTCTCACTGTCTCGCAACTTATCCTTTTTAATTTTAGGAACAAGCATACATCATCATATTCATACGATCACATCGTGCAGGAGACTTTCCATTGTATGTAGAAAGCTTGAAGAAAGTAGTTCCCTGGTTCTTTGCTCTTGACCACCAGAATTACGCACGTTGGCTTCCACTCCACATCCGGGACATGAAGAATCTCCCTCAGCCAGTTATGAATGAGTTTTCACGAAATGGACACTGGGTAGTACACAAGACCAAGAAGAGATTCTCAGCCATGCCTTTAGACCAAGCGCATGAACAAAACAATGAGAAAGTCAAAGGTTCAGGAGGCGCGGTGGGTCTGACTGAGAATCCAGTGGCATTCAAGAAGTGGATGGTAGCAGGCCAGAACAAGCCAGATTGATTACTGAATATGAAGACGAAAACCTTCCAGAAACTGAAGACAACAACTTCCACCACGAAGAAGGACTATCTACACAGAGAAGATTCAAGGATCATGTTTCTAATCTCGTTGAAGTCTTCCGTGATATGGGAAATCCATTTTGTGATAATGGGAATGAGTTACTGGCCTTAGACACAAGGAATGTCATGGATGAATCTGTGGTCCATACAGTGAGAACTATAAAGGATTTGGGTAAGGAGCAATATAGCCGATACTACAAAGAAGTTGTCACAGATTGTACAAGGTCAATTCATACACCGATCAAGAAGAACTCGCTTGCCCTCTTCAGATGTCCTCGGCCGAAATCTCAGGTACGGAATGTTGGGGGAATCCAACTACTGAAGAACGATGTTGCTCTATTCTCTCATCTGTATATTGTTATGCAACATCGGCATAGTGACATGGATGCATTCTTCCAACACGAGAATCACCCCTTTCCTTCTTCCCTATCTGATGGTGGGAAATTGCGGTTTGGGAAAAAGTCTGACCTACTGAAAATCATTACATTTGAAAACAAGGACAACCCTCCAGATCCTTTGATGTGAAACTTCTTGATGGAGCTGCCATCGTCCATTTGCTGTCTACTGCAGGTGTTACCAACTTTGAAGACTATGCAGATCGTGTATTCGTCCCTTATCTCATCAAACAGTTAGAAACTTGCCAGCGAATTGACATCGTCTGGGATACCTACACTGCAAGCACCTTAAAAGAGACTACCAGAGAAAAACGGGGAAAAGGAATCAGAAGAAAGGTTGAAGGAAAAACCAAATTACCCCTAAATTGGCATGACTTCCTTCGAGACTCTAGAAACAAGCAAGAACTGTTCGCTTTCCTATCAGACAAGGTTGCTGCAATGGAAGTTCCTAACAACAAAGAAGTTGTTATTACATCAGGACCTGAAGTCATCATCAATGGGGCCGACCGCACAATGCCAAGATGCGACCATGAGGAGGCAGACACTAGACTGTTCATTCATCTTCAAGATGCAATAAAGGAAGGGCACATTAACTGCATGATCAGAACTGTAGACACGGATGTTATTGTCATTCTAATAGGAAAATTCCATCACTTGACGTCCATAAGATCTGAAGTAAATATTTGGGTTGGTTTTGGCACTGGGAAAAACTTCACTTACCATCATATTAACACAATCTGTGCCTCTTTGGGTGAAGAGAGATGCACATCCCTACCACTGTTTCACTGCTTCACGGGATGTGATACAACATCATCCTTTTACGGAAGGGGCAAGAATACGGCATGGGCAGCATGGCACCATTACCCTGAGGTAATGTACAAATGTTGTTAATACAAGTTTTCTATAGAACCACAAATAATGCATGAAAATTGTGCAAATATGAAAGGGTAGCATTTTGACCTTTGTAGAATTTCATTTTTTAAAATGCACATATTTTGCCAATTTTCCTCTCCCACATTCAGTTATAGAGCTAAAGGTCTATTTTTTGGTGGGTGAAATCTTCAATTGTTATAGTTTCGTTGATTTTTCTTAAACATGGTTTTCTTGAACATGGTTTTTGTGTTAAAATATTCACGATTTTCACTGTATATGTTGTACGAAGTGTGATTTCTGCAGTAAACATACTTCTGATCAGCTTAAAAGTTGTTTTATTGATCTGATCATGCCAAAAAACATATAGTTTGATGCCAAACATGCCAAGGGAATTCTCTATTGAAACTTATATCAGAAATTCCATTTTGTCTATGGCGGCCATCTTGAAATCCAATATGGCGGCCAAGTAATGGTCTCTGAAGGTGGTTCCGGGGATATTTTTAATTGTTGGTCCAAAATATACAAGTAGGGAAAGTTTGGTGGTTTTGTCCGGATTGTCCACTTCAACTTGTTTAGCTGCCCTACTATAGACCTTGGCCCACATTCAATAGTTTACAATGGAAACAGTAAACCTTGCCAGTACTAGGTGAATAACATAACCAGCCTCAATCAATATTTTCACCATTTGGATGAGCCCATTCGCATTAATGTGGCGGTCGAGGTGTACGACGAAGCGAAAAGTGCGATGATGCGAAGGTCCATTATAATATAAAATACCGTACAGTGTACTTACCTTTAGACTTGGCATACACCTTAATTAATGTGTACATAATTGTGGAGAAGATTGTATGTAATGCAAACCTAGTAAAACATCTGGAGTCCAGAGAAAGGCAGAAGATGGCGAGTCAGGCATCGCACCGAATGCCAAGCCGTTATCGTACTCCAGACGTGCGATGAGCATCCAAAGCTCAAAAAAGTGGAAAAATACGAGTGCGATGATATGATGTTGCGGGGTGATGTACGATGATCCGGAAGTTTTATATACAGTATATATATATATATGTGTGTGTGTGTGTGGTTTTAATGCGAAGAAGCGGATGTGCGACTATGCAGAGTGCGACGATTCGCGAGTTGTCTGTATTACTATATGGTCTCATATGGATGGAATATCCAGGTTATATTAACTTTTATCCTGTCGTACCCTAGCAGTTAGCACCCTCACTTCTACTCTAGGTGGCAAGTTCGAATCTTGGTGGGGGTAATTTTACATAAGACAAAATCATGCGTGTTCATAAGTGATATTCTACTTCATAATATGTACAGTCCTTACAAATTTCGAAAGAGAGAGACAAAAATTTCGCCGGTTTAGAAAATGGATGAAAATTTGAATGGTCAAAATTAAAAGTAAAAGAATACACCTTAAATCTATACATTTTAGTGATATTAAATGACGTGGGTATTAAATAAAAGTCTGACCCATAAAGTAATTGAGATTATTACATCACGAGTAATTGTAAAAAAATAAGGAGTCAAAAATATTTTCTTATATTCAAAACTACCGAGCAAATGTAGTAATTTTCACGACTTAATGTAGTGATCTTGACTAGTTAATGGGTCGAAGCTTATTTGACAGTAATTTGGGTTAAAATAACTCAATAGTTTTTAGGGCGTATTCGTGTCGAGATTTTTGTAGTGAGAATAGCAATATATAGATAGGTATATAACATAATATATACACACACACACACACACACACACACACATATATATATATATATATATATATATATATTATATATATATATATATATATATATATATATATATATATATATATATATATGCACTGTATATCTGTCCCGATAATTTGGAGGCAAGAGCAAATAAAAGAACGCTGTTAAATATATGTCTCTATTCATTTTCAAGGTCAAATATAAACAGCAAAAATTACTAATTTTTTCCTGTTCATTTTGCTTTGGAATGTGTCCATTGACAAAAATCCTGGAAAGGATTAGTTTTTCCCAGTAAAACAAAAATGTCTGGCAGATATACATTATTTTTATGGAATATTTCAGTGATTACACGATTCGAACCACGCACTATCATTCCACACTCAAAATAAAACCTTCTAAATTTAGAACTTGTAACTTCTTTTTGAGGGTTCATTCTATATAGGGGAAGTTTTTCTTTCTTTTGGGTATCAAAGCTTCTTGTCAGATGATATATTAACTTATTTCAATGATACATAACTTCTTTAGATAGAAGAAATAGCGTTCAGAACTTCTTTTTTGAATGATTTGAGACAATAGAAGATAATAAGTTATTTCTACGTATAGAAGGTTGAGAGAAGTCTTTTTGTGTGCTTTCAACTCCTGCAACTTCCGCTGCATTACGTAAAGAACTGGTGTGATTGTTTTGATATTATTTCTTGTAACACTTTATATTTTGTTACAGTATAATATATTTAATGTCCTTATTACAGTATCCTCTGTCTCAAGAATCCTGTTCTTTCGATATCAAATAAACAGAACGGTTATCGTAATCTCAAATATTGAAGAGAACAGTTTCTCCACCTTTTAAATGTCCTGTTTACGTGAAAGGGTAATAAAAAGCCCCGCGGTAGTACGTTTTGGAATGATGCCTCATAAGTGAGTTTAACTGAAATTAAATGTAGAACTTATGTTCAGTCAAGTTCAGTTGACAGTGAGAAGCGTTCCTCAAGGGGAGGGCTTATGGTCCTCTCCGAAATTAATGAATGCAGCATATATGGTACAGCATATGACAGCCTCATTCTGCGACTCACACACTCTTAAGGGATTACTTCCCACATGGCGCCATCCCCATTCGCGTTCCGAAAGTGTAATTGTTCAGGATGGAAATTCCAGATTTGGGAAAAGTTTCCTGATTTGGGAAAGAGTAAAGGGAAGGTTGTTAGGCAGTTGCATACCCATGCCCAAGGGGTATTTTCTATGAAAAATTCCTAACTTAAAATTGGAAATCTACACTGGGAATGGGAATGGAAATTAAGCGATTATAGAATTGTCTCCTTTGAGATTCCCACTTTTGGATTTCTCATTCTTAGACGAAGCCCAAAATTAGAACGACCAGAGTGGAAAAGAACCTTCTTACAGACTTACGTCGTAGCAACGTCGGTGCACAGTTTCCCGTGAAGTCAGCGAAGTTAATCGGCGTGTCTGGGTAATAGTATGATAGATAATCTCCCTCTACGTCCAGATGATGTAGCGCCCTATGGTTCGGATTCCATGTTAAGCTGTAGGTCCTCTCTATCAAATAACACCGGTAACTGTACAGGTGCGGAGACAAAATCATGCAATTAACAAGAACGTATAATTTCATAAAGCGTTAGTGTGCTTTCAAAAAGGGTTAATTTTCTTTAAGATTTTTAACTCTAACCTCCTGCTTATACTCTATCTACCTTCCTCTTTCGAACCAGTGCCCATATCACAGTGGATATCACCGTTTTCCTATCTATAAGGGAAGAGAAGATACTGAAGTTGAAAGTTCGACTCCCGTTATCCAGAAGATAACGCAATGAGCTGTAGTTCGTCTGGCCTCACTGAATTATTATTATTACTTCATTTTCTTACTGAGTTACGATAAGAATGTATTCCCTTCTCTGAACTTTGACTTGTCTCTTATTGCATTATTTAAAAAACTGAACTACCTGATAATGCATAATAACATTGTGCACTGTCCATTATTAAGTGTGGATTAAAAAAGTAAATCTTATATTACCAGACCGCGATCTACATACTCAAATTCTCAATGGTTCTAAAATTGAGATTCAAAACTCAAATATCTTTGATTTCAGTATCAACCAAAACAGTTTTTCGATTTTCATTCGGAGTCATATTACGGTTAGTTTCAATAAAAAACCCTCGATTACAAAATCGATATATACGTGCAGTACCTCTGTAGTCACCTGTCACAACAGCCAACATGGACGAGTAGATCCAATAACAAATCTAGTGCGCAAGTGCTGCACCCTGACGCCTCAAGAAACGCGTATTTGACGACCGACACATCAAAACCTTAACGAAACATCTCGTGTATATATAACTCGGGCAAACGACATAGAATAAAGGATAAAAACAACCATTCGATATGAAATCAGAATAGCGATTGGTTTGACCTAAATACTTGGTCTCTCTTACGAATCTGCGAAGCGACTAGTTTGAATTTGAGAAAAATCCACATTTGGCAAGTAAGAATAACTCGATTTCTGTTTACTAACATCCGAAATATCGGTTGAAGACATTTAGTCAAATATTTTGGCTTAGAGAAAAGAAAGGACTATTTACACATTTGGAGTTTCCGTCGGAAGCTCCTCCAGAATAGTTTTTCTGAATGCTTCCCCGGAGTTCGGGGAAAGACTATAACTCCACTATTTTCACATTATGTGTACATGTGTACCTTTTGCTGTCGGAGAAAATTCCGACAGACGTGCTCCTCTAAGGTTTGCTGCTGCCAACTTCTTCGAATGCATTCTTGGAGCTACTGCAATGTGTTGAACGGTGTCTAGCGACTTTCATAAACTTTTCTTGTAGTACGTTCCACACAAAATAGTCTAAAGGGCTGAGATCTGGTGAATGTGGAGGCCGTCCATTACCTCTGATGAATTGAGGGTTAACATTTTCAGATAAATACTGCTGAGTTACAATTACACGATGTGAAAGGTCGTTGTGATGTAAGGAAATAAAATTGTCATTGGGATATTGTCGTTCACGTTCTTTGAGAAGATTATTTAAGTATTGTACACACAATATACCTTTCAACCTTTCAAATGTTCCATGCGATGATTCCTCATTTCACGAAGGTCAAGTCCGTTGCCCCTCCTCTTAAAAATATACCTCTGCATATATACCTCTGCATAAACCTCTACATTTATTTTGAAATTTTGATGGTTGATGAAAAATCATGGTTTTCCCATCGCAAGAAACCCTTAAATAAAACCACAATTCTTAAAGAGAATTGCGATATTTCATGACGAAGCTGTTGTCGATTAATATTACTTTTCGGATGTGTGGAATGAATTCAGATGTTTTGGCGATATGTCGGAACTTGTAAAATAAAATCTTTTCTGTCTTGGAACCACAATTTTTACGTCATCTTGAGAAAATCTCCGATACAGTGCGCGGTATCTGCTTTGGTCAAACGTCTTCAGTTTCGTGGTTGGGGTAATGCTATAGGCTTGTAAACGCCGATAATTATTTTTCAGTCCAGCTGTCCTCATCATTCTCCGAACCGAGCGTCTGGAAACCCTTAACTCGCGTGCTATGGCCCTCCGTGACAAATGAAATGTCCGGTTGATCTTGCGAAAGCACCAGTTTCTCAATTTGCTCTTGATTCTGCTCTGTTTAGGGTGTCCGTGCTACGTTGGAACTATTCGCTGTATTGGCTGCAATAGAACCTATTGTTTCCAGAGGATGAATGGCACAATTAACAGACCTTACGTTCCATTGTTTACCTGGGAACTCAGATATTTTTTTTTTTTTTTTTTAACACAGTTCCATCCGTTTCCTTTGCAACGTAGCTTGATAAGAGCGAGGTCACTTTTCGCTATAGCATTTTCACAAAGTATTAAAAACTTTTTTTCATTTACAAAAGTTAAACTCTGATAAAAAAAACAAAAACAAAAAAAGAAGAAGTGATGTACATGCGCGTCTTAGTTCCAAATTCCTCTGTTAGAGGACAGACAGCACCTGCTCATATCTTCCTTTTCGTTCTTGAAGAACTTCATTTCATTAAACCCTAATTAGGAACTGTTATATAACTTATGGAATAAACTCAGATATGGTTATTTTTACTACTTTTACAAATTTCAGCTGCTTATTTTTAATAAGAGCCCAGTAAAGCCTAAAGCTTAAGGGCCAAATTAAATAAAATAAATAGTCGAGCTTCACAATTATTCATGTCATTGTAAATTGAAAAAAATGTATTTATTTTATTATATTATTAATAAAGGTTATTCTATCTATCTATCTATCTATCTCTCTCTCTATATATGTATATATAATATATATATATATATATATAGATATATATAGGTTGTGATCAGTCGAAATTAAAGAATTAAAATGGGCGTGCGAGAGAGATTTAGAAGGAAAGAATGTTCGGTAATTAGAGAATGGGATTAAAAGGACCGAATGGCGATTGTTCCGCCCTTATCGCTTTATTTAAGTGCGAGGCCAACGGTGGGCCCAAATTTCAAATAGAAATTTCTTTCACCACAATTTTACTCTTAATTTCAACGGAATAAATAGAGAAATAATTTAGGGAAAACTTTGCCATTTCAAATTAGTTGTAATTGAAAGTACTTATAGTTTTTATATATATATATATATATATATATATATAATATATATATCATACAATGTGATTACGCAAAATAATATAAATTAAATCATCATTACACGTAAACAAAGGTCCTAAGTAATGAAAATGAAAATATTTTTGCAGGAAAAGAGTATATATATATATATATATATTATATATATATATATATATATATATATTCCATGAAGGCACTTACAAGACAATAGCACGGGGGGGGAGGAGAGAGCTGCAAGACAGCGATAGCGTACGCTAATCCCGAGGATTAAAAGTGGCATCCTGGTTAAGGACCTAATTCTGCCTTATAGAAAAGAAAATCAGGGGACCAAATTGAAGAAAAACAGTAATGAATCTTTGTGTGTATAGCTTAAGCCTTAACAATAAGGAAAGGAAATGGCTCTCATCCGCGTACATACGCTCTTGCACATATATACATGGGGTTATGCGCTTTACTTACATGTACAGTATACAGTATTTGTTTGCCGGGAGATACATGTTGTTATCATATTTGTGTATATATTTCAGCTATAACTTAATTATAACTAATGATCACACGCAATAAAACAAATAAGGAAGAGACTGGTCTAATGATTACACGCAATAGTACAAATAAGAGACTGGTCTCTTTCTTAAGAAAGTGATGGAATTACCTAACTCGACCTTCAGTTTTAATCTATTCTGTAAAATATTATAATCTCTAAAGAATATTTCAATGAAAAATGTCTCCTTTTCTAAATACATTTAGAGTCAAATAATATTTTAGCTGATAATGAAAATGTATATAAGCAAAAACCACAGTAAAGCCCTTTCATTTATCGACAATATCTCTGCAATTGGTTTAACCAGACGCACACATCAGTTAAAAAAAAAAAAAAAATGTGCTAATAAAATATTATAGTTTTCCATTATGTGAACCTTCAAACGAAGGTGTGAAGAAAATCGAAAGTTGTCTCATTTCGATGACAAAGAACGAGTTTTAAGGGAAACTTCTACATTTTATTTGGTTTTTTTTAAAAAAAACGTGATCTGCATAATTTACTTTATGGTTCATTTATACATATTTCTTTCAGATAAGTTTAATCAGTATGCTAGTACCCTTATTTTTATTATTATATGATGCGATAGTAACCTTAGATGCTTCTCTAAATAAGGGTAATATTCGTTTGTACTTACGAAAGGTGAATTTAGAGTATATTTGATTAATGGTTCCAATAATTTTTGTGAGCAATTATATCCAGATTAGTTAATGAGAAAACGATAACAAGATATTTATTTTACGCATTATTATGGATCTGGGACAACGAGTCATGAGCAGATAAGCGAAAATGGGGACCGGAAATGACCCCTTGTTAATAAATCACCTTTTTTATTTTTTATAAATGTATTAAACTCGTCTAAAATTCCACCTAAAGAAAAAGAAACAAGCCATTGTTGGACTTAATTTCAATGACGATTATCCAGTGTCTCTACTGATAGTTGTTTTGGAATTTAACTCCGGAGTTAAGGTCACAAGTTCTACAAAGCCGGAATTCGAATATTCTGTCACCGGATTTACTATTCGGTAGTTTCGTTACTGTTATCGGAAGGATAAGTGGGGAACAGTTCTAAACGAATAATGATTTAGTACATTTCATCAAAACTTTGTTTTATATGAATACTATATTGTTTATTATTACGTGCACACACACACACACAGTATATATATATATATATATACAGTATATATATATATAATGCAAACCCACAAGGAAAAAGAAAAACTATTCCAAGGCGTTTCGTGTATTTAGCAATACACCTGACGAGGTATTGCTGAATACACGAAAGGCTTTGGAATAATTTTTGTTTTCCTTGTAGGTTTGCATCATTCATTCATTTC